>JAJHUR010090513.1:0-18325 GCA_027495735.1 Lutjanus campechanus | reverse complement strand
GCCTCTCAGCCTGTATGATACTTTCTTGCTTTGCTTGCTTGTTGGTCAGAGCATGTCTTTGTCTGTCTGTTTACAGTACCATCATTCCACCATTGTCAACTTGTCTGCCTCTGCGTCTCTCTGTCTTGCATGCATCTCCCTGAGACTGTTCGGACCTGGTATTAACATTTTTCCTGGGTGATCCAGTCATAAGTGAGCTGGCTGGGATTTTGAACTATGAGCACGACAAGCACGCTTTTACTTTTTCTAACTTTGTGGAAATCTGATGTCTTCACAACACAGATGACTAAGAAAGGCATTAACGACAGAGTGATAGAGACAGAGTGAAAGTGTGTGTCCTGGTGCACAGTGGAGCCTCTCTCCTGTCTGCTTTCCACAGCAACATAATGTTTTTAGAGAGAAAATAAACAACTTAATCTATTGCATTTCATGTCAAATTTACAAGAAGGCATTACTGATGAAGAATCCGCCATAGCCATTTCACTTCCCTGCTCTGTGTGCAAATGAACATATATGCAAAATGCATAGTTGTTTTTAACTGGTGGCTGGCTGGGACAAATGGACACAATATATTTTCCACAAAGAAAAACATAACTTAATGTATAACATTTGCTGAATTTACAAGAAGGCCCAAGTAATTAAGAATTTGTCATAGACAGCATTTTACAACAGGTATAAAGTTGCTCCTCACCCAACAACTCTCAAAATATCGTGATTTTTTTTTAAGGGAGTGTGGGGTTACTTGTGTGTAAGAGAGCCCATGCATAATCTACATTACAATGAAACAAATTATATACCCACAGGACATCAGTTCAGCAGGAGGTCTTTCGATGTGGGCGCTAAGATACACTGCATACACACTGCTAAAAAAAATGTGGTCACATGCAGCCGAGACCACCTCTGAATATTGTCTGAGCAATCGGATCTCAAATGTGTCCTGAGTGCATTCACACCTGTAGCTGTCCACTTCTGATTAGATCACCCAAGATGTGTGTTAATATCAGGTCTGAACAGGGCCTCATTGTGGTGTGTCTTTTTGCATTTTTCCCCCATGCAATTTCAAATTGCTATCCAGTCAAATCTTCATAAGTCTTTTCTTTTCAGGTTTTACTTTGCATCCTTTGTGTGCCATTGAATCTTCACCTTTAACTGCCTTTATTTTGGTGATTTAGTTGGAGTTCAGTGTGTTTTGAAATGTGCCGTTTGTTGTTTTACTTTGCATTTTGTCTTTGCATTTCTGTTCATTTTTTATGGGTTTATGTGTGTTTTCTGTTTTACTTTGTTTTGAGTTGAGTCAGTTTTGAGTTACATTTTCAGTCAGTTTTGAGTTGTATGTGCACGGTTGTCTCCAGGCCTCAGTGGAGAATATCATGAAGGAGAAGATGCCAAAGAAAGGAGGTCGTTGGTGGTTTTCATGGAGGGGCAGGAACAGTGACTCCAAATCAGTAAGTACACAGATACACATATAATACAATTTATCCAGCCTTCATCATTCAGTATATACTCAGTAAAGAATGTCAGAGGGGGAAAGGATAGGGAGCAAATGCTGGGAGCCATATTTGTTCCTCAATATCAACCTTTGACCTTTGTGCACTTCAGGAATCAGTGACAGAGGCAGGAGGAGACCGAGAAGAGGACTCGCTCACGATGTCCTCAGTGAGCAGGTGACTTCAGACTATTAATCACCATGTTTCTCTCTCAAACACTCACATTCTTATCACTTACCTGTCCTAGCTGGTTGTCATCACTCTGACAATAACGGAGACAATAATTACAGAAAGAAAAGATGAAAATTAAGAAAATCACTCCAAAATAACTCACTTGAAACTAAAGAGTGCTATATAACAATGAGCCAAAATAAATTAGAATACAAATCACCAAAACCACATCTGTAAAATAAAGTACATTTGTTCTAGCATTTACAGTTAATTCAATCTGACATCCACTAAATATTAACAAAAAAGTAAACAAGAAACAAGAAAGTAGAATTCATTTGGTAAATAAGACAGTAGAGAGGAGATGCCTAAACTCTTTTCAATGGCCAAAAATTTTAATTGTCAATCTGTTTTACAGAGGCTAGCAAAAATGTATTTGGATGGAGAGTCGTGTATCAAAAATGAATGTTGATGTTAAGTAAAATTACACAGAATTTAGATTTTGTATTATATTTTATAGAATATTTAAATTCTATAAAAAAAAATCTTGTCATTTTGTGAGCATAAATTGAGAAGGAAAGACACCTTTCTGACAGACAGTTCATGCACCTCAAGGTGCTTAAAATTAAGTTGAACGGCTGGATTGTCCACCTTTGACAAGTAGAAATTTGACCCCAGCTTGAAAAATTTTGCTTGACAAAAATGTAGAGTTAAGTATCATCGTGACAACAGTGATGATAGTCAGAGTGTTCAAGCCTCATTTCCACACTCAGATTAAACATGAGAAGGAAATGAAAATTTTTATTTATTCATTCATTTTTACAAAGTACATTATTTTTTTAAAAGTCTTTAGAGATAGGTTGTAATAGGCCTCCACTGTCTTTTCAGGATGAAGGATGAGTCGTCCTCTAGTGATGAGGACCACAGATCGTCCAATCAGGTGTCTGGGTCCTGCCAGTCAGAGCTCCTCATGAGTTCTGGCAGCGTCTGTTACAAGAAGACTCTTCGGCTCACTTCAGAGCAGCTGGTATGTATTTCTACAGCCAGTTTCATTTGCATATTTTATTGAGTTGTGTACTTACATTAGCCTGAAAGTTTGACAACAATGTTCAAACTCAGAGAAATCTGATGTTGTATTCAAGGTGCATTTCATTTGGTCACCTATGACTAAACATAGCGTGAATAAAACTTTGGTTCATTACCTGGTCTGTGAGCATGATTTCGCCAGATGTACTGTGTTTGTGTGCGTGCAGGCCAGTCTGCAGCTGAAGGAGGGTCCTAATGAAGTGGTGTTCAGCGTGACCACTCAGTATCAGGGCACCTGTCGCTGCCACGGCACAATCTATCTCTGGAACTGGGATGACAAGATAGTCATCTCAGACATAGATGGAACCATCACCAGGTGAGAGAAAGCAAGGCAGTCTCGTATTCACTGTTATTGGCCAGTCAGTGAAATTCACCTGCAGTGACAGAAGGCAGCTCAGTAGATGTCAGGCTTTACACAGATTTGGTATTTGGGGTTTGTCTCTGTTTACTGTTAATAAGTGTTTCTTTGTTGATTGTGTGATGTTGATCTTGTGTCACGCTGTAGGTCAGACACTCTGGGTCACATCCTCCCCACACTGGGTAAAGACTGGACCCACCAGGGTATCGCACGGCTCTACCACAAAGTCAGCCAGTGAGTGACCTTAAAATCTGCACACAGTGTTAAGAAGACAGCTATAAAGCTGGCTAAATCAGCTCATTATGATACTAATATCATTATATTTATTTGTTTGACTCACTGTTTATTTTCCATACCTGGTGTATGTAACAGCTGGTCATTCTAATGATTTGTTATTTGAACCATAGAGTACAGTTAAATTAAGGTCTCTGTCTCGCTCTCACAGGAATGGATATAAATTCATGTATTGCTCGGCGAGGGCCATTGGCATGGCTGATATGACACGAGGTTACCTGCACTGGGTCAACGAGAGGGGAACCATGCTGCCAATGGGCCCGGTGCTGCTCAGCCCCAGCAGCCTTTTTTCTGCCTTGCACAGGTCAGACACACACCACCCTATGTGGGTGCTTGAACACCATCCAGATTTATTGTATTATTACTATTATCAGTGGATGTTTTAACTACTCTGCTATGTGTGGTTACTATGAATGTTAAGTTGTTGTGTTCATATGTGTAGCTGTATACGTTTTACGAGCTGCACGTCTGTTTACTTCCTGTCAACGCTATAGGAACTTTGCCTTCGCCAAACTTACTGATTTTTCATTAGTTAGTTACTTCATTTTTCACAGTTAGCTTGACAGTTTAGCTTAGTTTTAATAGCATTTATCATTCATTTTGTATAAAGTGTTTTTGACCATTTTGATAATCACCTCAGTCTTAACCATTGGATGTGCAATGTGTGTTTGATGTCATGTCGTGTTGTTTAGGGAGGTGATTGAGAAGAAACCAGAGAAGTTTAAGATCGAGTGTCTCACAGACATAAAGCATCTCTTCTACCCAAACACTGAACCTTTCTACGCTGCTTTTGGCAACAGAGCTACGGTGAGACTGCTGCACATGAACAGACATAAGCATATACTTTCTCAGTTGTATTTCACAGAGAAAATGTTTTATTAATAGTGTTGGTACCTCCTGGTTGTGATGGTGGTGCTGATTGTTTGTATGATTTCAGGATGTATATTCCTATAAGGAGGTGGGTGTTCCTCTGAACAGGATTTTCACTGTAAATCCGAAGGGAGAGCTAATACAGGAGCACGCCAAAACCAATATCTCCTCGTAAGCTTTGTTCTCTGTTTCACTTGATTTTCATCCACTCTGGACTCATCTGTACCCAGACTGTCCGAATTCTGGTTAAGGTCTGTGTGTCTCCCTTTCAGCTATGGGCGTCTGTGCGAGATGGTTGACCATGTATTCCCAGTCCTAGCTCGAGATGAGGAGGCAGACTTCCCCTGCTCTGACACCTTCAGCCAATGCAACTACTGGAGCCAACAACTTCCTGGTAGCACCAACCAAGAAGAGGAAGACCCACAGCCACTCGAGACAAGCTGAAGAAATGCCATCTAATCCAGCACTAAGACTGCTGTTCTCCACATCGAGCCGGGCTTGACACCACAATCAGTGGTTTTGTGATTCATTGTGGAGCCGGCAGCCGAAATTTGGAGTGAAGGTGCCGATTATTTTCAAGAACAGGGTGGAAAACAGCCATCAAGCTTTTCCTAACACTATGTGATAAATGAATACTCAAAGACATTACTTAGGATAAGTATCTGCAACTACTGATTCAAAGTCAATGAATGTGTTAAACAAATCACCTTACCATCATTCAACAGTGAGTACACAATGAGGTCCATTCGGAAAAGATAAAAAGAAAAAAAGGATCTCTGATCTCCCATGTCACACTTCTGCAGGTGCACTGACTTAATACACACAAACACAAGTTAAACTTGCAAAGGCATTCCATAGACAATGCACAACGCTGCTGAACATGAGTGTAATATCCCTCACTGCATGTGTTTTAGTTCCCCAAGGCTGGGTTGCACCAACAAAGATGAATTTTTAAACTGGTTTAAATCACAGTTTAATTTTTAATTTATGTTGCACCAACCTTAACTAGTTTAAAATTAAAGCTACTACAAGGAACTCTCACAATTTTGGAGGCCCAAGGAAAATTTAAAGACAGGCCCATTTTATCAGATTTTTTATGAAGAATCTAACCCTAACCCAGTGGCAGGTATTAAGGTATTACAAGGTATTACTATATATAGGTATACCTATATATTAAAGGTATTTCTATACAGAAATGCCCTTCTCTTTCATAATAAGCTAATAGGTCCTGACAGCACGCCAGTTTATTTTATTTTATTTTTTTTGTGTGTGTATGTGTGTGTCTCCATGTTGAGTAAACTAGTTTCAGTTTACCTTCATGAACTTGGGTTTACTAAACTGAGATTAGTTTTTTAATTGTGCAACAGAGCTCTACTTAATTTCAAATCAGGATTTACTCATTTTAAAACCAAGTTTTGCAAAGCTCTGATCAGATCTAAACTTAGATTAAATTAATCTTTGTCAATTCTAAGCAATTCTAAGCAATTCCTTTGACTGATTACCATTGTCTCCTTCTCTCCTGCCACACAAAAAGTCTTTTGTTTGCAAGAGGGTAAAAAAATATATTATTTTGCACCAGTACAGCTTCAGTACTGTTTTTCCATGCTTGTATCACCTGATATCCATTGTTTTTTCAGAATTCTATCCAGAAAATGTGTTTAAGACATGCCTAGTTTTTAAGAATCACCTGTCCACTAAAACATGAGGAATCAAATCTAAATTAAGTAAGAAATTATTTTGTAGAAATTATGCTGTGCCCCACTGAGATTCAATGCAAACACTCCTTCCAGATTGTGTCAACAACTGGCTTCCACAATTGACTGAAAAATAAATACATTGCATAGAGTGCAGTACAATTCATATTTAACAAATAATCAAAATGATTAAAAAATAGGTGTAGGTTGAAAAGAGAGATGATATGGATCAGTATGAAAGCATTTCTCCACAGTCATATTTCACTGGTCGGGGAAATGTGGTCTACACAAAGACCTAATTTCAATGCATTTAATGTTTCATACAAAATGTAATCAAAAGGGAACTGTATGCGCTGTGTCCTACCAACAAGAAACATCCAGGACATCGTAATGGGAGAAGTTCGGTAACTTAATGTAAAATAAGAGATAAAGAAATAACTTAAAGACAAGACATAAATAAATAACCTATAGCTTTCACTTACTCTGAAAGTACAGACACAAGGACTTGAGGTATTGAGAGAAGTTAATCTTTCTTCAGGCCTTTCTGCCAGAAGTGCCAGAAAGCTTTCTGGCAGGAAGACTTGAGGAAGTCAGGTGATGTCATGTAAAGAGCAACACAGACCATGAGGGTAGTAAGATTTGGTGGGTGAATGGGTTAAATACAGGATTTCCATCCAGAAGGCTGTGGTTTGACTTCTGTGTGAGACAAGCTTTTTTTTTTCTGGAAATTTGGATGTGGTTTCTTAGGCTCCAAAGTGAGTTTGCATATTATAGTAGATGAAAAATGTTGCTGCTGCAAATCCCAGTGATATATGGTCTTAAATGTGAACATTCAGTCGCCTTGAAATAGTGAAAAAACTTTGACTTTAGAACATATTTTGAACGTCTTTTCACCAGTGACCATAGTCAATTTTTTTTCAACTGTAAAATGCTCACTGGGTTCACTTACTCATCTTCTTTAGGTAAAAGTACTGGCTTTATCACCTATCACATGCAATTTATTCACCAAATAGTAAGTAGAGACTCGGAATCTTGGATAAAGTTTTAGCAGGTCCAGGTTTTCAGCTGTAGCATTATTTTCTCATCTCAAGTACAGCAGACACAGCACGGCATTGTGCACCGCAAACTCCACATTACATTACATTTCAGTAAAACCATACAGAACATGCAAAAATAGCACAGAGTGTACCCTGTCATCTTCTGTGCCAAACTCGTCTACAGGTCCAGCTAAATGTGTGTGGTCTCCTGACCGTGCTACTGTGAAAGATGTGGCTCTGACACATTTTCTAACCAGTGTCTAGTGACAATACTCAAGATAAATGCAAGACAATGCAAATAACTTCAGTCTGTGTCCTTTCTGTCTGTTTTTATACATGCAAATAAATTAACACCAGTGATATGCTAGAATGTAGTATGTAAATCACTCAGAGTGTATGTTATTCTAATGACTAATGCTCATCAATGCAATGACTATATGAGTCAATACAGGATTATGGTCATATATTTTCAGTTTTGTAATGTTACTGCACAGATCAGTATACTTTTATATACAGCACTAATCTGTCCTGTAGTGGAGACTTAAATGCAGCATAATGAGATGCTAAGAGGTTTGTCATTTCGCAAGCACTTCTATTTTTCGTCATTTGTACATTTTCGTTTGTTATCAGGTGTTTATGTTTTCACCCATCCATCAAATAACATATACTGTACTGCATTTATGTGTTGTTGTTGTTTTTTTTGTTTTGTTTTTTTACCACATGTATAACTTAAAATGGGGGAAACCACTGTAAATAATAAATAACAATTTTTGTGACGATATGAAGTAAGTAAAAAAAAATTTGCTCGTCTTTAGATGGCTGATATGTTTGAAATTCTTTGTTACTGGTGCTCATTCAAATGCACTTTTAGCCATTTTATGCTTTATGCTTTTAGTGCTGTTGCACTAAGAGGTGACAGTTTCATCATGTCACCACTAAAGCAATAGATCAGCAAGAAGGTACTTTAGGAGAGCCAATGGATGGATGAAATGCCTCTTTCTTGATGTAACGTCAGCTGTTAATCCTGTCATTTTATTTGATTTGGTGCCTCTGATTTACATCATGAGCATCAAGATGGCTAGTCACATGACAAGCAAACTGCAGTGTGTTTGAAAATACATCCTCATTAAAAAATCTCCTCTATTCATGTTAAAGTAAAGTTAGACAGTTGAATGCAGCTGACAGCTACAAGATAAAGAAAAAAAAAGATTTTACTATGCCCTTCCTTATTTTGAAAAACAGAAACTAATTCTCAAAGTAATCCACCAGATTTTAGTTAGAATTTAACAAGGGCATTTGTACTTAATGTGTCCTATATTGAACAAAGTGTAATCAAAATGCCAGAAACTGTGAACAAGACCTCTGATTGATTGTCTGTTATACTGTTATATAATCTTTGTGCATAGGATAGATATGTCTGATGATGTACTGTGATTGATTTTGCCTAAAGGAAAACTAATCAGGAATGAACCTTTAATTGGATCTAAAACTGTTGATGTTCACATGCCTTTTGGGGAGTCCAGTCTAATTTGTGTAAGAAGAAATGATGCATGCTTTGTAATGTTGAAATGCATATTTATATGGATGTAATGATCACTCTCTTATTACTTGATCTTTTTAGGCAAGTGCATCCCATGAACAAGGGATTTGGCTTCCATATCTCATAATTTTGACATAACTGTCTTACAATTATGAGACAAAGCTGTCATTTATTGTTATTAGTACATTATAATTATTCCAGCCAAAAGCATACTCTGATCTGTGTGAGGTCAGTGTCACTTAATTTGATAATGAGAATGTCCATCTCCCATATTTTCTCAACATTATGTTTTGTAATTAAACATCTCTCACTTATATCTTGTTTATGGAATATGGAAGTCAAAAGTATCAGAAAAGATGATATTGTTTTAAATGAACCTATTGCTCGTCTCAATTTTTTGGAAGGTCATCTTTTTGATGATCATCACCTAATTCTTTCTGTGAAAGATCTATTAGAACTCTTGACCAGTTTTCCAGTCTGTCTCTGTGTTGACATGGATGTTCATCCAGTTTGTTGTCCCATGTAAAGATTATTTTTGGGAGCTTAGCAGGAGCTGATCGAGCAGTGTGCAGTGCAAGCTATTGTTCACAGTGTAGTTTGAATAAATCTGTGCAATCAACACATTTTTCAATGAATTCAAATGTGGCTGCTACTTTGTGTTACACTTCTTATTAACTATGGCAACACAACACTTGCTCCTTTGTTGTTTTCTTTCTTCTTTCGTGACTAGTAGAGTCCCTAGTGAAAAGGCAGAAAATATATCATTATCATATATTAAAACTAAATGCTGATCATTTTACTGTATCTGTTTTCCATACGAAAATATGCCATAGAACTGTGCAACGTCGCAAGTTTTGCTGAGACTACAAAACAAGTTCAAAAACAAACCACTGACTGCACTTTGACTAAATTTAGACAGAATGCAGTCACAGTTTGTCTTAGCTCAAACTAAACTGACTTTTTCCCAACCTGTTTCAAGCAACTGGAAAATCAATTTTGATGCTTAACAATTGAGTTGTTATTGTACATACATATGGCAATAGCTAAATTCATCCATAACAAAGAATAAAAAGCAATAGGCTGCCAGTTAAACAAGTCCTGCTAACAGCTAACTAGCCTTGCTTAGATGTGCTTTGAATTGATTAAACAGAATGCAGATTTTATCTGTAAAACTTCTTTTTTTTTGGCCTAATTGACTTTTTGTCGACAGTTGATATAGCTGTTACACACTTTGATAAGTGGCCTTAAAACTTTACTCAACTTCACTGTTTCTTCAGTTAACTGCTATCTACTTTCGTAAGGCAATAGTATCCTCATGATGCTTTTTTAAAAAAAAAATGTATATAAGGTTTTATTACAGAGATCACTTTTATGTCACGGTGGGATAGAAGTTCAGCCACCACAGAAACAACCAAGCCCTTACCATGACTCTCCCTCCCCTTTCAAGTGTGTACTTAACGGTGGCCATGAAACTCAAAAAACCCTGAAAAGCCAGTGTTTGATTTGTCTGTTCTGGGCTATTGTAGAAACATGGCAGTTCAACAGGGCAGCCTCTGTGGGAGAGGACCCGCGCCTTCTATATTCTTATGAATATTATTTTATATTTATGCCATATTTTTCCAATAATTACCTGAAAATGTTTCACACTGGTCCTTTAACATGTAAAATGTATTATCTTTTTCTGAAATATGATGCACTGTTACAGAGTAATACACCCAACAGTATTACGAAGCAGTTCAAATGAGCTCTATCCCAACCAACTACAACATTAAAGTAGCCCATGTTAATGCCAAGTACAACTAATACTATTACTTAATACTACTAGTACAAAGTGCTATAATTAAATGATCTAAATACCTTTCCCCAGAGGAAAGAAAGAGAGACACAAATATGTAGATGACACAAGGGAGTAAAAGGAGACAGCTTAAAAAACTAGCAGCTGTTTTATATTTGATAAGTGGTCCTCTTGTAAATTAAGAGCTGCTCCTTTCCTTCTGTCTCTGCTGACTCCTCTGGCCCTCAGGAATGGAGCAACACAAGAGCACACAGCTGTGTCAGTTTAGCAAAACAGGAAACCATGTTTCTCTTTCTTCTCTCTCACACACTATTTCATAACATTACTTCTGCTTCTCCATTTTCCCCATTGTGACCCCATGTACACACACACACACACACACACACACACACACACACACACACACACACACACACAGATCATCCTTCCTCCTTCCTACCTATGTTTTTGCTGGAGTGAAGGAAAGTTTGATTCTATTTTAGGATTTGACCATTTTGAACTGTCAAAGTTGCTCATGTTTTTGATTCTTGTTTCAATAACCCTTGATCAATTTTGATCAATGTGCCAGGCTCATCTATGTTGAAAAGAAAACCAAAATTTTAAAGGTGGTTAAAATCCTGCCTGGTCACATCTTTAAGTTAGTTGGTGCTAGTTAACTAGATAGGTAGAATGATTGATGTAGATTAGCTATTGAAGCATGGAGTAAAAGGGGGTGGGACTTAGGCTGGTGATATGGTGCATTCAAATGATTTTGTGTTTACCATTTTACTAGAAGAGCCCATTGAACGCCGCCCTTATGCCATGGTCACAAAATCCTGAACTGCAAGTTTTTTGTTAGCTCAAAATTCACAACGTTCTGTTCATGACTTCTGTGTCATAATTACAAGTTTGCACCATCTATTTGAACGCAGCAGTATACTTTCTGTTAAAACACACGTTTGTGTTAACACACGCATAGCAATAATTTCTGAGGATGTGCACAACCATTGAGACCATTGGATACTTGAGACAGCTATGATGGATGTGAAGGAGCAAGTATATCTACATCATCAGTCACCAAATGCCCTAAAATTATATATGTTTATGTTTAAGTGATGCCTGTCGGCTGCAGGAAGACTCTTTGTCCGGTGATCTGTTCAGTTACATACTGATCTGCATTTGCATGATGATGTATTGGTGTGTCTTTAAAAAAAGAGAATGGAAATGAAATTGTGTAATTTCCATTTTTATTATAGTTTATTATAGTGGCAAACTAATTTCTATCATTAACTGCCTTTATGGCTCTGTATCGCATTTTCTCCACTTAAAGGACAGTTTCTTGCACATTGGCTGGAACACCAAAAGGGGTTCTTCATCATGTTTTAGGGGCATTCAAGAGGGAACTTTGCTGCATTTTTTGCAGTGATTGCCTCAGTTCCCCAGCAGAGTTGGCATTCATTCATCAGGAAAAAAAAACATAGTTAGATTAATCTACAAAAAAAGTGACAGAATAAAATTAAGATAAGGGATTGCACAATTAGTAATCCCAATGACTGCTCTCAGCCATGAGTCATGAATAATGCACGTTTGAGTTCTGGTTGGTGTTTAAAATGAACCGATTGTCCACAAATCCCCCATCACACTCCTGAAGTCAAGCCAACCTCCACTTTGAAAAACATGGTCAATCTAACCCCCATTTGTTCTGTGGTGCGCATATATACTAGACATTACCGTAAGGGTGCATAAGGGCTGATTTCAAAATAAAAGTAACCTTCTCGTGTACATTCATCTCATCAATTCAATCGGTCAGCCTGTCTGTTGGTGTGTCTGTGAATCAATTAATAAATCAATTAATCAACTCATCTATTAATCATTTAAATAAAACAATAGTAAGGAATACAATCCATGCAATAAATATAAAAGTATTTCCAGTATTTCAATTTGATATTGAAAGGAAACCACCTTTTTCCACAGACAAATTTCAATGCAGAATGATAGTACACCAGCTCAGAGTGCCTCTCACACAATATCAGGGAAGTCTGATTTAGACTTTCAAAATTAAAGCCCAGAGAAAAGTCCAATATTTTTGGTATTTCCATCTAAATTCAGATTGACATTAAAAGGAAACTACTTGTTTCAAGAACTACTAATATTGCATCAAATCCTTGTGCAGTCACAAAAACTATTTTTCCAAGTTTTTTCTCACAAATTTATGATTTTATAATTTCAGCGATATCCATGTTTTTTTTTTCTCATGCAAACATTTATCAATTTAATTTTAAAATTTGAATTTCAGAACATAGACAATTACTTTTTTACACATGGTCATTTGTGGCTTCTAAAATATTAATGGTCAGCCCTTCATCTCGTAATGTAATGTGTCCTTTTCCTGTATTGTATGAAGAAAGCAAAACTGGATCAAGGATTTGTCCAAGAAGATGTCTGAGAAGTAGCCATCTTCTCTCAGTTTGTCAAATAAGTCTATCCAAGACTGTACACACTCACTTTGCAGGATCAGCCACCATTGTTCGATGTGCTGGTTTCCAGTATTTGGATTAAAGGCTACAATGTCTGTCTCAGCTTGGTTCGCAGAAAAATGCAAAAAACAAAAACAAAAACAAAACAAAAACAAAAACAAAAAACAAACCACTGCATTTCAGCCATGTGGCCATTTTCTGTTCCTAAATCAAGTCTGAGTCTTGCAGGGCACCCACCAGCAGTGATTACAGCATCCAAGAAGTGGCCAGCAATGATCTTCAGATCATTGTTTGTGTTGTAAGCTTTAAGCCATATCATCTTTCTGGAAAATCTGTCAATGCATCCACTGATTGCAATTCCAAATGGCCTAAGCTTGTCGTAGCCATCAACGTGCCAGACATTATTTGGACCACAGCTGTGGTACACATGCCTCCGTAGTCTGTTTTTTGACCTCAGATCAACACCTTTACCATCCAATAACTGTAGTAATATTCAAATTGTTTCTCTGTCAGTCAAAATTCCATTTGACCAACATTTTTGGTGCATCCATCTGTAACCATGGCACTGACCAGATGTTTCCAGTTGCTGCTCAGTGAAGGTTCCCACTTCAGCCACATTGGTTTTATTTTTTCGAGGCCAGAGCCTCTTCTTGCTTAAAATCCTATCAAGGGTGCGTTTGCTTAGTACAATCCCATGTGAATTTACAAGCAAAGTAAGTATTCATCTGTTGTAAATCCACGTTTAAGTCATCCTCTATGTACTCACAATCCATTTTTGTCAAACTCAATAGAAGATCTCACACCAAAGAGCTGCTACTATTACTGTTGTTAAAGTATCTCATAATTTCAACATTTTTATCTCATAATTATGTATGACTTTTTATCCCACAATTTCGACTTAACCTTGGGGATATTTTTTTCTTACAGTGACGGAAATGGGCTTCCATACAGAACTATAAGAACTATATAAAACTTTCTTTGATTACAAAGTGTGATGTTTCTCAGTAATTCTGTGTATCAGTGAAGTACACTGCAGACTGGAGTCTCTGTGAGAAACAGACACATAGATCAGCATTATACTGTCATCCTTTATGAAACATCTGTAGTTTGGTTTGGTTTACCAAAGATGTGTGTGTTGCTTAGTTTAACACTTTTAGCTGTGTTTTTTGCATTTGGGTGTTTTGGAGCTTTAAAAAAAAGAAATAACTGGTCAGCACAAGCAACAGTGACATAAAAGTCAGAGAAGGTTACAGAAAAGAACGTTGAATTTACATAAATTCAGGTCAGCATCATTGTATATGTTCACAATAAATAAGAGCAATTCAGCTTGTTAATTTTCAACAGTCAAAACATTCAACAGGTTTCCACAAGATGTGTATGTCACTTGGTTAGTTGTTAGGAAGCTAGCATTTATGTGCATTTGCTCGAAGTTTCCATTTGTTTCTTCAGCTCAGGAACATTAAACTGTCCCTTGTCAGTCTGGGGATGGCAAATATGTCTATGATTTTATCTTCATCCAATCTGTCAGAAAATGTAAAAATATCAATCTGAATTTAGAGATATTCATTACAAAGATTGGACTTTTCTCAAGGCTTTAATTTTGAAAGTCTACATCAGACCTCCCTGATATTGCGTGAGTGACACTCTGAGGTAGTGTACTATCATTCTGCATTGAAATTTGTCTGTGGAAAAAGGTTGTTTCCTTTCAATATCAAATTGAATGTAGATGGAAGTACTGGAAATACTTTTATATTAATTGCATGGATTGCATTCCTTCCTGTTGTTTTATTTAAAGTGATATTCCACCATGCGAGAATAACCCACTCAGTAAGTACTTACCATGTCGATGTGATGATAAGATATAAGAATTAATAGTTGAATTGATTAATTGATTTATTAATTGATTCACAGACACCCCGTCAGACAGGCTGACCGATTGAATCGATGTGAGATCACGTCCAAAAGAAGGTTACTTTTGTTTTGAAATCAGCCCTTATGCACCCTTACCGTAATATCTAGTACATACGCGCACCACGTTTTTCGAAGTGGCATCTGGCTTGGCTGCAGTATTACGCTGCTCCAGATGTGAACGACGGTCGGCACGAGAGTAAACACTGAACTACAGCACCGACCTCCGGACTGCACAAGGTTTGCTTCTCCTTCTGTTTTCTAACATCTGTTTTATTTATTTCAGGTTTATTTGGGGTTGGACATTTTAACAATAGCATACTCTTGTCCATGTTACATTAAAACCGCCTGCATTGAACCATGTACATAATGTTTTGGATGAGCTTAAACTACTTGGTCATTTTGTTCTTGCTCAAGGATAAATAGATATCTACTGCTTCGGCGAACAGTTGCATTCCAATACACTACTGTTTTAAAGTTATTTAAAAGTTTAAGATCACGTTTATTTTATTAGCGGTCAATGACAACATATCCCATGAGTCTCAGCCGTTGGCCTGCTGACAGGGCTTCATGGGAGCTGTAGTTGTTGAGCGCTTTTTAAATTAATAACGTGTGAGTACTTTTATGATCCTGATACTGTAGTGTAAAGTGTTTTGTACAAAAAGTCAGTGTGAAACCAATGCGTCTGCTTTTGACAGAGATTTGTGTTTAAGTAAAAAGAAATACAAATAATTAGAATGATTATTTTTACACTAAACAAACTAATTTATATGAATAAATATATAGCCTAAATAAACCAGATGAAATCATCGTAGTTTACTATCCAAACAGAGTTAGGATTGGTTTTGTTGGTTCAAATAATATGCCCAAATGCATTCATTATTAGTATTGTTTTTAATTTCACACTAAGATGACCAGATTTCTAAAATGAAAACTGATTTCCAGTGGTCAATACATCATTAAAATATTCAGTGTTATTATCTATGAAATAAAAAGTGGGGAAATTCCAATTTTGTGTATTTTGACCATCATAATAGTTAAGATTAATAATCATTTGTATTTGTAGAGCACTTTTCAAAATTTATATTGCAAAGTGGTTCACAAAGGCAGACCCCCCCCCCCCCCCCAAAAAAAAAAAAGAAATTAAAAAAAATTGGGGAATAACTAAGTAAGACTGGAACGATAACATTGGTTATGTAATCATATGTTTACCTTTCCTCTTCTCTCTCCTTTGCTCTACTTTCATCCAGTCCTCCTTAACACAAATAAGGGGACATTTTCAGGAACAGCCCCAGCTGGGGATAAACAACCAAGAACGGGGACATGGTACAACTTAGTGTTATCACAGCGCAAGAATGGTTGTTATTGCCAAGGAGGAAGTACATCAGTATTACATGAAAAAAAGCATTTTCTTCAAGCATGGAATCAATGCACAGTGTTTTTGATGTACCCAGTCACAATCATAGTATCCCAGAAAAAGGCAGACAACCAGCCTAATGCTATGATATCAAACACAAGGTTAAGGCTGAACGAGTGAAGCCAAGTGCGAGGCACAGAGAGGCAGGAGACCAAAGTTTGAACGTAGAGGATTATTTCTTGCGAGGCTGGATTTGAGCTCGGCAGCTGGGGACTGGGCTGGTGGTCAGTGGTGCTGGAGGGTGGAGCCGGGACTGAGTTGAGTTGAGAGTGGAAAGCTGAGACGGGGCAGGTCCAGGGTGTAAAGCAGGGAGAGGGTCAGCAGGGGGGCAGGGCGGCAGTGTTGCTAAATTCTCGCTAAATCTGTCGACTTTCCAAATCCTCTTGGCGGATCCTCTTTTTTTTTTTTTTCTTGTCAAAAGCGACTAAAGTCAAAGCGACAAACTTTTTCTGGTGTTTTGGAGACTCTGACGTGAAAGCACATATAGCTCTGCACTCAGAGGCTGTCAGTCTCATAGTAGCCTCGCACAGCTGTCCCATCTGCAGTCAGAGCGGAGAGGAGACCCCCACCACTCCGCGTCCAGACTGCAAATAAATTGTGCATGCGCAAAGCCGCCGCTGATGTAAATGATGATGATGATAATGTAAATGATGATGTAAATGTAATGTAATTGTTTCTTCACTGTCACACTAGAAGAGCCTGCAGTTCCAAACCACATAACAGTCTTTAGATTAAAATTGATATTCTAACATTTAACAATACAGGACCAAATTGATTTATGTAATGTGGGTCTAGACAAAGCATTTAAGTCATGAAGTTATTTTTGAGTCTATTTCATATGGGGCGCCGTTTGTAAAGTTGGTCATGCTGAAAATAACAGCAACATTTTATCACATTTAGCTTCAAATCATGTTTCAAAAAGTGGTGTGAATTTTTGAAAGTCACTTTTTAGCACATTTAACACAATATTTGTTAACTTTGAAAATGTATTAAATAATTAAATCTAAATCTAAATGTTAAATCTAAATGTTAAATCTAAATGTTAAATCTAAATCTAAAAGTTAAATCTAAATCTAAATGTTAAATCTAAATCTAAAAGTTAAATCTAAATCTAAATGTTAAATCTAAATCTAAAAGTTAAATCTAAATCTAAACATTAAATCTAAATCTAAATGTTAAATCTAAATGTTAAATCTAAATGTTTAATCTAAATGTTAAATCTAAATCTAAATGTTAAATCTAAATGTGTTGGGTGAAACTAAATATTTAGCTAATATGCAAATTCAAGATGCCGGCAACCGGAAGTACCAAAATAAAAGCTCGAGGAGGTCAAAGTCTGTTTATAGCGTCAAAAAACGAATAAACAACGATCTTTTCTGGAGAAATTGACTCTTGGACATAGATTACAGTGATAATAACTACCACCCAAAATGACAAACCCGTTTGGAGAAACTATATTTTACGAGTACCTTGAGTTTTTAGTGTCATGTTTTTTGCGGGACTTATAACCTGTGGCCACAGTTAGTCACACGGGGGCAGTAGGTCTGAGGTCCGTGTATTAAAAACATAAAACGAGTGGTTATTTAAAATACAAAAAATAAAATTGAAATACAAACGGTGTTATTCATTGTCATGGTCAAAAAGGATATGTGGAACTATATAAAGATATTGACGTTAGTGGACGTTTAGCTCAGTTGGTAAGGTGCATGATAAGAAGCTTTTGCTTTTATGCGGCTGCTGGTTCGACTCCCGCCTCCGGCATTTTTGCTGCGTGTCTCCCTCTCTCTGATCAAAAATAACTTCAGAATCAAGTTATTATTTTTGGTGGCATTTTTGCTTTAGTTGACAGGACAGCCAAAGAGTAGACAAGAAACAGATCAGAGAGAGAGGGAGACACGAAGCAAAAAGGCCGGAGGCGGGAGTCGAACCAGCAGCCGCATAAAAGCAAAAGCTTCTTATCATGCACCTTACCAACTGAGCTAAACGTCCACTAACGTCAATATCTTTATATAGTTCCACATATCCTTTTTGACCATGACAATGAATAACACCGTTTGTATTTCAATTTTATTTTTTGTATTTTAAATAACCACTCGTTTTATGTTTTTAATACACGGACCTCAGACCTACTGCCCCCTTGTGACTAACTGTGGCCACAGGTTATAAGTCCCGCAAAAAACATGACACTAAAAACTCAAGGTACTCGTAAAATATA
>JAJHUR010090511.1:2580-18138 GCA_027495735.1 Lutjanus campechanus | reverse complement strand
CCCCTGAAAACTGCACATAGTGCAAATGTGAACTTTTCAATTAGCAATATAAATATCTGAGAAATAAACTTTATATCCAGAAGAACTGCAGCTCCCCCGTTTATATTTATTTGTTCATAGGTCAGTCTTGACCTAACGAACATGGCGGGGACGTCAATGTACAATCCAAAGACCAAAGCAACATCTACATCTCTATGGTCGATGTATCCTACTGACTCTGGTGACTTTTCCTCCAGAGCCACCAGCAGGGCAACATTTTTGAGCTTTGAGTAAAATGTCTCAACAACTATAACACTAAACATTAGCATATTGGTGTTGCCATTGTGCTGCTATGCCATTGTTCTAAAGCCCCAGTAGACTGAATAATGTCTCATTCGACTGAAAGCCCGTTAGACTGACAGGCCGTTATCCTGAAAACAACACCCATTGCTCTGAAGGCCTATTGTACACACTCTCCCTGCAGTTGTTAGTTCTAATGACTGCTGGCCCTGTCCATGGTGCTGAATTCACGGGTCTGTGGGTGTTGTCTTTCTGGCCTTACACCGAATTACATTTCAATTGATTTTACTGTCAAATGGGAAATTTCAGAATAAAATTAGTTGGCTCGGTTGGTGCATTCCTTGTCACCTGAGTTGTAAGGTTAAACTTAACCTAATCTAAATGCTAACCCAGCTGCAGGGAAAGTGTGTATTTTTGGACCGGGGGTGATTGTTTTCAGGATAATGAGCTTTGACAGACAAATGGGCTTTTGGTGGAATGGGACTTTTTTCCACTATTGGGGTTTTCAGAATACTGGACTGTTGGAGCAATGGGCAGTCGCAATCTGTGTGAGCGTGTGAGCACGCTCATTTTAGCATTTAGCTCAAAGTGGCTCTGTGCCAAACTGACAGAGCTGCTATTATGGATGTCTTTACACAGTTCTTTAATTTTTAGGGCAAAGTAATAAAACAAATTAAAATAAATTTAATAGCAAGTCATCATAATCGATATTTGGTTGTAAATTCTTTATTGTCAATGACTGACTGAGGTTTATGACTCAGAAACATCAGAAGACTTGTATCTTATGCTTTGCCTGCCATGTACTGCAGCCATTTTCACATCATGCTTGAGTCTGGTCTTCACAAAGTGAAACACATGAGGTCAGGTGAGGCCAGTCAAAAATATTCCTGTCCTGGCCTTTAAACCTTCTTGTTTGCCTCATCTGCATATTTCGAATCACTTAGCTGCTGTATTGTCCTAAATTTGGAGCTCAGCATATCAAAAGGTCTACAGTTTCTTAACTGTTCACCAAAATGCGTTCTGCAACATTAAGTGATAGTTTAACTTTTAAACCAAGTTACTGGAGCACAGAGCCAAAACAATAAAACACATAATTGTTCAGATAGTCATAAAAACAGAATGTAACTTCAGTTTAATTACCTGGAGAGCTCCATGACACTGAGAGCACCAGGTTTTGTAATCTCACTATTGTTACATGTGACAATTAGACTCAACATTAACGTTTAGCTCAGACCTGATAACTTTGTTCAAGCTTCCCTAATGCAATATTTCATTAACTCCACAGCCCCGCTGCCTGTAATTAATCACCGCTGTGGTAATGGGCTGCAACTGGTTATCAGCGGTGAGCAATTAAAACTGCTTTTCCCACAGAATAGAGCAACGTATTTTATCCCACCTAAAGAGAGAAATCAATTTGTCTTTGTTGTGAGACTGATGGATTAACGAATGTGGGATTCTTGAGGTCTGATGCATATTATCTGGAGTCTAAATGTCCAGTAATCAATCTATTTGCCAATATAAAGGGCTTTTTTCATTGATTGACATTTATATTCAGACATATTACCTGGATCAGATACCTTGACATGATATTTGTTTGTTTTTAAATTAGAGATGTTCAGAGACATTCATCCTTGTTTAATTATCATTTGAAGATAGATATATTTATGTCATATGAGCCAATTACTGATTTTGATCAATATTAATATTGGGTGGAAGATCTAACCGTAATAAGAATTAAATATTGACATCTCAGCTTTGTCCTCAGGAAAACATATAAATATATTTACTTATGAATTTTTTGTCACCATACCTTCATCAAAAACTCATTTCTGCTTTTCGTGCTGAGGTAATATTCAAGATAAGGAAAATATTAGTTATTGTCCTTCAATAAGTTGCTTTTCTCGTTGCTCATTATGAAACGTATTCTCACACGTCACATTTAGTCTTAGTGTGACACCCAGCTGATAAATAATTAAGGAGCAGAGCCTCTTATTCCTCTGGGCTCGGCGTTCACGGTGCTGCTGACACCTTCCTCTGCTGCTTCGTGAATGGAACAGAGGATTTGATTTTTCACACATCATCAAAGCTGCACAGCCTTGTTAAGGAGACTTTTATACCTCTGAATTCTCAGTCAAAGAGGAAAGTAATCCTGTGTGATTATGTTGGTTGTTTATTCTGCTTGGTTCTAAGCTGTTTTGCTGAAAATAGATCAGCTGTGTTGCCGTGAGATCATCGAATGCGTCACAAAGTCTGCACTGAGTTGCAGACTTTACAGACTTTTTTGTAGACAAAAAAATCAATAAATTCACATTACTGAAAATATCATCTTACTTCAGCATAAACCAAAGAGCAATTATCAGTGATGTGGACTGTTGGTATTTGAGCTGCAATTTAACTGTCAGTCATCAATGTGATTTTCCATTTTTCAAGGCCATTTGGCTTAAAGAATGATTGTGAAATAAACAATTTTAGCATTTAATTGAATTAATAACTCTGAAGTAACAGCTTATTCATCAGAGAAGAAGATTGGCTGAGCAGATTGAGAAGTGTTTTTATCAGCTGGAAACCTCAGCAGGATTGTAGAAAATGTATTTATATTCCAGAGGGAAGGAAAACAAAACTCTTGTAGCTTAATACATTTTTCATATTTGTCAAATATGTGCAGTCAGTATTTTTTTTGGCCGACTATCTGAAGAGATATGAAAGGCTTTGATTTCTGATCAATACTGAATTGAATGATTATTTATCTACATATTGACATTTCTGTCTCAGCTTTCCAGTCTGTACTTTGTATTTGAGAGAAAACTTTCCACTTGTTTGAATTTCAAGTAGAGATGCAGGATTCACGTTTTTTCAGTTCCAATCCGATTCTGATACCTGAATTTGGATAAATGCAGATACTAATACCACACTGACACCAGCGCTCTTTTTTCTTGATGATGTGGTGGTGGAAAGCTCTGTATCAGTTCACGTTGATGCACATTCCGTCAGAGCTTTTGGTATCTGGAAAGCTTGTGTAGTTTGCGTAATGTAACTTTTGTGCTGTAGGATCGTGGCTTTTGACTCTCTGTTATGTTCCAAAATGCAAATGTTACTTTCTTCTGGTTCTGATAATGTGTTTGCACTGTTTCACCCAGTTGGATGTTAACAAATCAAGCTGCACCTCTTTTTTTTTGGAATTTCACCGTATGTATAATTACAATGAAGTTGAACTTTTGTGCCTTTGTTTTGAAAGTCTACCCAGTCAGTGCATACTTATTACTGGATTTCTAACCTGAACACAGCCCTTGCCCTGCACATACAAAACTGACACTAGTGTGATAGTTTGAAGTGCAGTGTGACTGACCGAGCTGCCTGATCTTTCCCTGATTGTTTTCCCTGATGATGTCGTGGTGCGTGTCCTAGTTTTAAGGATTCTCTTCATCAGTTTCTTGTACCTGTTAGCCTGAGTTTGCTTTTCTCTCATTATCTTCCTCATTAAAAATATGTTCTGCTCTGTATAGGAGGGTCTTCACCACTGATCTTTGTGGTTGTATGTATGTTGTACGTACGTATGTTGTACGTTGAAAATGTGCAGGGAGTCAAGCCCTAGAACTGTGTCCTCCTTCCTCCGATATTTTGTCTTGTTCTAAATCACACTTTGGATCATCCTGATCACTTTTTTTTGCTTATATTTCTGGTTCCATGAAATATAAATGTGATAATAAATGACTTTTCAACCCAGGAGGAGCTCAGCTGACAGGCTGATTAGTGGACATTAATCCTCCTCTCCGTCCTCAGGTGTACAGACTCTCAGACATGAATAAGTGTGACGTGAATTCTGAGAAAACGTCAGAGGTGGCGGCTGTCATTGGCTGTGTCTGCTCAGTAGGCTCGTTGTTGTGGTTCTTGCGTATGGCGTGTCCGTGTTAGTAACAGAGTGTGATGCTGAACAGCTGGAGGTGATGGCTGTGATGGGACTCCCCAGCTGCTGCACACTGATGCACAGCCTGCTGCCTGTCTTTAGTCCTGCCTGGCTCTCTGAAGCTCTGATTTTCCCAGCTGGGACCAGAGGCTGTCCCCTCGGGGGATCTCTGCTCTGTCTGGACACTGACACCTCATGACCTTGGACTGATGTCTTTTTGGCACTTGTGTTTGGCATTACACATACTCAAAGGCTTCACTATATAGTGCTCTGTTGTTGCTTGAAGTACTGTGATCAACATTTTTAAATCAGTGATCAGAGATTTTGCCATCTACTGATTGTCTGGGAAATTCTGAATGAAAGGCAGTTGCTTAAACAGCAGCAGGTATGGCCGCTAACAAACTTAGACCTCTTTTCCTCACCGGAAATAGTACTAATAACCATACTCTCCCCTCATTCTTCTCAATAGTAAGCACATGACTTCTGCCTGCCATTGCCCCAATATGAATGGCACCAGCAAGACTTTGGATTGGTGTTGCAATGCAGTTTTTTATTTCTCTAACTGTTCTCTAATTCCACCCAGTTTTAGCAACAAAAAACAGCACCAAATGGCAGACAAACAACTAACCAGTAAACATAGTGGAGCATTTACTAGCTAAAGAGCCAGATCTTTCAGGAGGTGTTTGTGGAGACCAAAACTCTGAAAGCCCATTTCAGGGTGGTGATAAAAATATCTTGTAGGTCATTATAAAGAGAATGTTTCTTAAAATAATGAGTTAGTATTTCAAAACAATTAACCTAACAACCTAAAACTTTCAAAAAAAATAATGACTTGTAAAGATACAAGGAGATGTATTTATCATTTACAACACGGTTGAGATTTTGAGGCAGTTCTCACTTTGATTGATTGATTGGATTGGATCAAGACTTTAATATAATTTTAAAAAGCTTTGAAGGAGATCTAAATATAGAGCTGAGGTCTTGATGCAACATGATTTTGTGTGGTCGGCTACAATCTGTTATGCAACAGCGTCCACTAATCGTCCACACATCATTTGTCTTGTCTCTCTGACTCTGCATCACTCGCAGCCTGTTTGTTCTTGCGGTTGTGCTCCGCTTTGACCAGAGCACCAATCACAGCGAACAGCACAGTGATGGTGATGACGAGCACTGATGCCGTCTCAGCGAGACACAGCTGGATCAAGTGCTGAGGATGAGACTTAGATACTAAGTCATTTTGAGATACTAACCAATTATTTTGTGACGAGTAAGTCATTATTTTAAGATTCTATCATTATTTTGAGAGTTTCTCATTATTATGACTTGCAGGATTTTTTTTGGCAGTAATGGACTCCCATAAAACAACAGATCTGAGGAGAGTGAACAGTGGGTGGCACAAACACAACTCCAAATTAATGCTGATTGCTGATGCAACTTCATAAGGTGATAATATGTCAATATTGTGTTTAGTTATCTCAGGGCACTATCATATTATTATTTAGGCTCCAGAAAACAAAAGTTTCCCCCAAGAGCAAGCAAGCAAGTTTTTCCTCGCCACTGTCTCTAAGATATAACTTAGAGAGGTGTCATAGATATAACTTAATTGATTGTAGGGGGATTTGCAATTACAGCAGTGCAAAAAACTGACACTACAAAAAATATGTATTTATAAAGGAGTAGATATACAAATAATATTATATAGGGTTTGTATCAAATGGAATTTAGCCCAGAGTGAGATTGTAGGAGCTACATTTCACATGAAATGAGAAATAAAAAGCTCTTTGTTAACATTCATCTGGCCTCATAATGATTCTTGTTGTTTAACATCATCAGGCTCAGCAGACCAACATGGAAACACTCTGTGGTGGCAAAGAGACATTATGACCATCACTCCAACACTGTGGCTGTGTTTAAAGTTTCCACTACTCCGCTGTAAACACAATATTGTGGTCTCCCTTTGTGTCAGACCTCAAATAAACAGTACAGACACATTTAAATGCTGCAAGATTTATTGAACAAAACAGAGACTTGCAGATATGGACACACGCAAATAATAAAGATACAAACAGACAGAGAGACATACACTTCACTACAAACCCCAAAATACTCTGAGCAAGAGAAGTGGCAGCCACCTCCAGATGCATACACACAGGTTTGAGGTCAAGCTGTGTTGTGTTATTGTTAGAATTTCGTTTTGATCCTTTTACAAGCAGAGCAAATTGTCCTTGTGTGTGCCAGGACCTCCAGCACCTTCCCTGCAGAGCTGCCCCTGGCCGCAGAGACCCAGCTCTGTTTAGTTCTGGGATAAACCGTTTGGCACTTGAGTAAACTGAACACTGTCAGGGCCCGTTGGGCTCTTCAGGAGCATCTGAACAGACGCACAGTTTCTATTTGGTGGCTGCTGGTTTGTTGTCATACCGACGCTCTGTGATATGTTTTAGTTAGGGAGGTGTGATAATGTGCTGCAGGAAGATGTTTATTTATACTCACCATAATGATTAATATCATTTAGAATGAAAACATGATGAATGGCTGTATGAGACAGATACAGATACCTGATGATAAAACATGCAGAGATTCAGTTAAAACCCCTGGAGCCAAAAAGAGAAGTAAAATGAATGGATACATTAAAGGTCGAGTGTGTACGTTTTAGAGGAATTCTTTTTTTTTTTTTTTTTAAACCTTTTATTCAATTTTCCAGAGATATACAATTACAAAATTATAAATTTCACAAGTTAACAAGACTGGTCCATAAATGAAAAGAGAGAAGCACAGCACAATATAAAAGTCAATCTAGTGACACATGCACAGGTCAGAGTTCCATAATGTTCCATTTTAAACGTGTCCAGTTAGTTCAGTTCCATATTGTATTTAACTCCAAGATGTTCCAATGGTCTCTTCCATTTCTGCTGAGTTTTACAGGAATTTATTGCAGAATATAGCAGAAATGGAAAATAATAATGTCTTAATAAGTGCATAATCACCTGAAAACAAGAATTGTTGTATTTTCCTTACCTTAGAATTAGTTGTTTATATCTACAGAGGGTACAGGTCCTCTTCTGCAGAGTCCGCCATGTTGGCGGGGGCACCTCAGTGGCTGCAGAAAGAAGTCTGATTTTATGGAAAATTACCTTACTTCTCATTTAATTTAAGCAAGCACAGTATAGACTAGGAGTGTTTGGTGTTGGCTGTATCTGCAGAGACCCTGACCTCTGCATGTATTTTCTTATTTTCGCATTAAATTGCTGTGTTCATGATGTCAGGACATCAGCCTCTGGGGAGTTGTGTGTAGCCCTCAGCCAGTACATCATGCAGGTTTAAGGTCGGGACTCTACATCCCTCTCTCCTCTGCGCTCTTTCTGTGAAAGCTACAGACTGCAGACTAAGGAAAGTGTTTTCACACAAAATCCAGTATTATGCAGAGATGTGGGCCTATTTATTTGTGTTTCTGAACGTAACTGCTGTGAAACAATACGAAAATACTGTTTTTTTTCTCTGATTTACTGCTTTTCTTGCTAACTGAGCTCCCTCACTTCACTCACTCTCTTGCTCTCTTGTTCATTGAATGAAGGGGCCAAGTTTGAATGGTGCATTTACAAACAGCAACCAAAAAATCCTGTATATTTACTTTTAAGATGAAGATGGTGCTATTTCCTTTTTTTAAGTGACTAATCACAATTTGAGGACCAATTGTGTAGAACTGATCACAAATTGCAGTATAACAAAAAAGTACAAAAAAGACATCTAATGCTTGTCAGTTTGCGGAAAGTACACAGAACAAAAAAGCACAGAATGAAAAGCAGCAACAAACAGCTAACTAGAACACTATGGACTATATTAATTTTATTAGAGCTGTAACGATGATTGATGATTTTGGTGCAAAAGGCCTGTTATTGTTGTTTATTTATACTTTTATTGGATCTATCCTGATAATTTTGTTCATTTTCTACAGTATTTAGGCAGAGTTGTTTTACAGCACTCACAATTACAAATTTGATGGGTGGTGTGTAAGTTAAAAGTTTTTCCCACCTCTACAGAGACTTGGCAGCAGTAATATTGGTTTGATTGTGTGTTTCAGCAACACAACTGCATGTGCGTATTCACAAGTGGGAAGGGGACAAGCTTCAACCTCCTGGTTGTTTGAGGGATGGGAGGTGGAACTGGCAGGATATCATGAAGGTCCCACGTGTTGCTCGGTGTAGCTTGTTGCTGAAGTGGCTACTTACACCACTGTGTCACAGAGATGGTCGTCACTGTCTGTCAGTGACAAGGACTGCAGTGCATTTAGGAAATTGTGCACACCAATTAGGGAGAAGATCAGCTAATTAAGCATACTTTTAATCAGTCAAAATTACACACCGATGGCTACTTTTGTTAAATGAGAAAAGGAGGCATCAGGGTTTCCACGGCTCTGTAAACAGACTAAAACCCCATAATGTGAATTTTAGGCCTTCTAATGTCTTAAATATGTTTTTGACGCATCTCGAAAATCGATTGGATCATGAAGTTAATGTTTCATTATCTTCAGCCTTGTTTTTGAGAAGAACTTGTATTGATCGCACAAAAACAACAACAAACTAAGTCAGGAGCTCACCCAGCTAGCTTTATGCTCCACCTTTGAGTGTTGTAAGGATAAGGTCTTACAATGCACAATTTTGGATTGGTAGATTTCATTAAGAGGTTAGTTAATATTAATTAATGAAAGATTAATTAGCATACTTTTTTGCCGATATGGACAGGAAATAAGTCTTAAACTACATTCATGATGGTCTTTAAAAGGTCTCAAATTTAACTTGTTGAACCCTGCAGAAACCCTGGATACGTTTTCTTAAATGGAAGGGATCAAATCAGTATTATAGAGGTATCAGTAGCTACATATTGGCAATGATATCAGAAAGTTTGAGTTTGCGTAGATCAGTATATGTCTGACCAGTAACATATTCCTGGAAGGTCCTTCTTCTGATGTTTGCACTGAGCTTCACTGCTCAGGTTATTATTCAGGTCTATCGTGCTGCAAGTGGAGAACAGGGACTCAGAAGTCCAGAGAGGAATGATGAAAAGCCGGGTCATTTTTTATTAATTGACTTTGGAAATTGTCTTCAGCAGAGGCTGAACCCTCTTGTTTGATGGAGACCACCTTAATTATCTGCCGCTAGCTGAATATCTGGCTCTTTTGTCCGGAGAGCTTTCCAATAGAAAATCAGGGAGGAGAGGACACAATGAAAACATATTTTGTGTTGCTGTCTGTGCATGTTAATGAGTACTTAATTAATTTAGGTAAATAAAGAGTGTTAAAGCAAATTCAGTGTTATTGAAACACATCCAATTTTCAGATGCAAGCAAAAAATCTATAGTCAGGTGATTAATGTATCAGATAAGACATATTATTAAAGATTAAATTACCCAACAGTACGTAAGCAGTTAAAATTCCTTTGTTTTCTTTTATTTTTGATATTGTAGTGCACTGAATGCCATTTTTTTTAACATTCAATTCTTCTGTTGAGGTTTTCGATTAAAACTTTGAATAGCTGTTGTCATGTTTTATGATCTCATCACACTAAAAAAAATAATCTTTCAAATCCTTGAACAAAATCCTTGATTTGAATAAGAAGTTTCATTTGAATAAATGAGATAATATTTTTTATTAAGTCAAATTCTTTAATGAAGACAAGTCATTAGTTTTATTAACATAAATGCAGTTTTTAGTGCTGTTAGATTGTTACACCACCTGTTAAATGCCAACATATATGGATTGAAGCAGAATATTTTGATAGATTAAAACATGTTGTGAATTTTGGAATTGTTTACATCTATCTTTTTTTAAAATAAATGTTGACTTTTGGACTTTACAACATTTTGGAGTTATTGAAAATATTTGAATCACACAAGTCGGAAACAATCCTGCGCAGCCACCATTGGAATCTAATTCTTAAAATAGTGTAAAGCTAATAATAATAGTGTGGCCTAATCTTTATCTGCATATGTGAAGAAATACTAGGTTCAACAGAATGAATAGACACGCAAAAGAAAACAAACAAAAAAAGCTGCACAGCTTTCAAACGTTCACTTAAAATTCAAATGTCAATGTTATGAACAATGATTCAAACTCTTCAGTGCAGTCCTACTTTTAACAGAGTAGTTTCACATTGTTTTAACTTTTACTTTAGTAAAGTATCTGATTTCATCTACTAATGTTGGCTGAAAGAGTGTAACAGAGGAGAATAAACATATATTTGCTGGCTAAAAGTGCAAGATAATTATTTTTACATGGTATCATCATCATCATCCACATCCTGTAATGTGCTGAATCAGTAACTAATCCATCCATGTGCTTATGTGTGTTAGTTTCCGTGCTGTTGGGCTTGTTGTGATATACCCCATGACTCAGCCCTGTAACACGCACACACTGTACACAGTTAGCCTCGGTGATGTTCAGGGAATCCGTGTCCAACAGGGGAAACTCTGACCTCCTCCTGGGGCAGAGTTGAGGCTTCTCATCCTGCAACTCATTTTCTCAGGAGATCCGAGCTGGGAGCACCTCAGAGCTCTGCAGGGACAAAGCTCAGGATGTTGTCATGGTGGAGAGCTGCACGCTATCTGGGAGCACAACAAAGATATAAAGAATATATATATGTACATGCGCACAATATCTCTGTTTTTGCTGTTTTGGACATGACCTGCTATTCCTCCTGCTCACTAAACTCCATAAGCTCCCCAATTTGTACTCATTTTGTTTGTTTTATAATGAATTCGTGCCCTTATTGGATCTTATATGGTTTATTTGTTTTTTCTAATCACAAACATACAGTACTAGACCAAACACTATAAAGCCGAATGATATGTGAGAGCCCTCAGAGAGAGAAAATAGCAAAGTGCATGCAAGTGCAAGGCACAGGTACATATTTATCCAGCTGGAAGACCAGAAAGGCTGGAGTAGCATTACAATTTATCCAGGCTTTGGTAAACAATAAAGACAGATGAGTTAGCACACAATGTTAACACAAACATAGAAAAGCATGGTCATTGTGCAGGTGAATGCATGCAGCCACATCGCTCAATTTACCCTCTATGAATTAAGTAAAAGTGTTTTTCTCACTTGTCACTCTGTTTGGGTTTGTACTGATCATTTGCAATATATTATATTGTATTAAAACAGTGAAGCATGTCTGATAAACCTGGACATGTCTAATAAACAGGACAGGTGTCTTTCCTTGTTCTGAGTCTCTCCTTGGCTCTGCTCGTCTTTTCACGTCCCTCTCCTCCCTTTGGGGTTGGAGAAGACGTGTTGTTTCCAGGTTAACCAAAAAACCTCCTTTGACACAACAAAATAGAATAATGAGACTATTTCCCTCATGATTTATCTGAAATACAGCTCACACAGTAGTTGGTTTAGTAAGTCAACTCACTCAGTGTTGGCACCATGTGAGTGAGCGCCCCCTGCTGTCTGAGACCGACAGGCCTCATGTTAATAGAATCACGTTCCCTCTCAGCAGGACTCAGTCTGTGTTTTCATGTGAGTAATTGGTTTGAAATTGTTCTGTTTTGTCTGAGAACGCTGTCCTGGCTCTCCTGCGGACAAAGTGCTTTTTGAAATATGTTGTAATAATAATAAAATATATATATAGTTATCTTCACTCATAAATCTTCAAACTAGAGTGGCAGTGGACAATCATGAAATAGAATTATTTCCTGCAAGTAGGATGTCATGAGGAGGAACAGTAGAGCTAGAAAAAACAAAAACAGTAGGAGAAAATGTTTTATGCTTTTATGCATAGTTGATATAAAATCATAATATCAAATATTTGCTATTTTGTGATACACTTGTTTGTTTTGGTTTCAGGGAACAAACATTTTTGTCTAGTTTTGCATCTCTGTATTGTATTGCTCTGCCCGAAAATAATATTTGGATTTAACCTTTTCATAATCACCAGCGTCTTGATTACAGTAGTAACTGTAATTTAATTATGTATTTTTTTCTCCATAACTGTAACAGAATACAGATACATTTATTTTGTATTTAAATTACATGTAACTAGTAACTCTCCAGCAATGCTAATATTCTATTAGATGTTTTTGTTAAATTTTTCCATAATTAGTGAATCAGATCTGACCATCAAAATCTAATCAGTCCAGCCTTGAGTCCAGGTGGTAATTTGTGGCATTTTTGAAGGAATTCCCTCAAGGCGTTCTTGAGATATCACGTTCACAAGAATGGGATGATCTGAAAACATAATGCCTGTGGCCGCAGTTGACACTAGTGTGGAGCAATACCAAAGATTTTTCAAGGTTTTTCCAAATGTCTAAATCACAGAGGTCCTTCAGCATACAGTCATGAATGTCAAGATTAGCTGCAGACAAACTCCACATCCACTGATCACACACACATACATGCAAGTGATCACATCTTCTCCTCCAGGCTTATGTCTGGCACTTATCAGAAAAAAAAAACACTTGAACATACATTAGCGTGATAAGAACTATGTAAAATGACAGGAAGCATCTTTGTGAAAAATTTTATTTGACTTTGTTACTTTGGCCAATGTACCATCTGCTAACATGTAGGCGACAGGGTTTATAAACTATACTGCAGCCAGCCACCAGAGGGCGATTGAGATTTCTTCACTTTTGGTGAGCTGTCATGTCATCCATCTTTATATATGTCAATGGTTCCAACATTCATTTCCTCCTCAGGAGGAATCATACATTGTGAAACTACAGTGGTCCCCTGATTTTTTTTCATCTAGCTGCATCATCAGGTCAAAGTTTTAATTTGTTCAGTGCTTTGGTGACAAATACAGTCCCTTCAGTCTCAGCTGGACTTTGTGTTTAGCACTAATTAGCATTTTTAGCATGCTTAGTTGGTGGAGGTTTGTCACAGTCATCTATTTATTTTAGCTGTTTTCCTTTTATTATAGTTCAGCTGAAGAGTAGACAGGAAAGGGAGTAGAGAGAGAGGGAACAACACGCAGCAAAGATCCACAGGCTGGAATTGCTCTGGGCTACCAACTGAGCTACACAGGCCCATCCCTTCTCCTTTGTATTATTGGTATTCGGTATATTGTTACTGTATTCCTGCTGGTTTCTGCACACAGTCAGCATAGTTAAAGATATCAGGACTCATTTTCTCCTTTTCAGATGAAGTCTTTTGCAACCATTCATTCTTGTACGGGCAAAACTAACTTCACAGTGATCCATTGCAAGAAACTTGCGTCCTTACACTTTGATGTTGTCAAACTTTGTGTCTTGTCATATTTCTTTGTGCCTGACTTAAGTGTTCTTCTATCAGTGTATTCATTATATTAGTGTTTACATACTGTCAGTCAACTGATGCTCACTGCTTCCCCTAGAAAATAATCCCTCAAAACATGCTGCTCAACAGACTTGATTGGCACGTCCATTTTTATTGGTGATACTGTGAAGTTTGTAGATAAAAATAATTACACAGCACACATTGTGCAGGCAAAGGTTTGAATGGAAACTCTGGCACAAAACCATACTTGATATAATTAAGACAGTATTGATTGCTTATAATACTTGTGGAAGATATGACATTGTGTTGATTAATTGTCTCATGTGTCTCATCAGGGAGTTGCGCTTGCCTCTCTCTTTTTCATCCTGGTGTCCATCACCACCTTCTGCCTGGAGACTCATGAAGCCTTCAATGAACTGCAGAACCGAACGGAGCAGGTTGTTGTGGGCAACGTCACGCGAGAAGAGGAGAGGACGGAGATGGTGACGAAGCCCATCCTCACCCTGGTGGAGGGCGTCTGTGTGGTCTGGTTCACGTTTGAGTTCCTGGTGCGAATCATATGTTGCCCGGACAAGGTGGTCTTCATCAAGAACACGCTCAACATCATTGACTTTGTGGCTATTCTGCCGTTCTACCTGGAGATGGGCCTGAGCGGTCTGTCGTCCAAAGCTGCCAGCGATGTTCTGGGCTTCCTTCGTGTGGTGCGGTTTGTTCGGATCCTCAGGATCTTCAAGCTGACGCGGCACTTTGTCGGCCTGCGCGTCCTGGGCCATACACTGAGGGCCAGTGTCAATGAATTCCTCCTGCTCATCATCTTCTTGGCGCTGGGTGTGCTCATCTTTGCCACCATGATTTACTACGCTGAGCGCATCGGAGCCAAGCCTGACGACCCCACAGGCTCCAACCACACACATTTCAAGAACATCCCCATCAGCTTCTGGTGGGCAGTGGTCACCATGACAACGCTGGGTTACGGAGACATGTACCCACAGACATGGCTGGGCATGATGGTGGGGGCGCTGTGTGCGTTGGCCGGCGTGTTGACCATCGCCATGCCAGTCCCCGTCATCGTCAATAACTTTGGGATGTACTACTCGCTGGCGATGGCTAAACAGAAGCTGCCGAAGAAGAAGAAGAAGCACAACCCGAATCCCGACGCTCCCACTGACTCCGCCTCGTTCGGGAAATCAGAAACAAACTCACACAGAGACAGCACGCAGAGCGACACGTGTCCGCTGGCAGCTGAGGAGAGTGTCAGCAGGAACCGTTCAGGTCAGACCGCAATGCATGTATTAAAGGGTCAGTTCCTCTAAATCACAGAAAACACAAAATACCTTTTTATGGTATTTAACCATGCAGATAGTTTTGGTTTAATTTGATAAAAAAAAATTTAACTCTCAGGTTATGATGCAAATCCAGTCCAATAATGGCTTTCACATCATTAAAACATTATGTTTTAATAACTCCTTCTAGAATCCACAGACGTCACTGTGACCAGCTTTCATTGGGAAATTTATAGGCATAGAATTGTTTGACGTGGGATTGTATGAGATACTTATCAATAGTCAGTGTATCAGATACAGTAGATGCTGGTCAGCAAGCTGTCCACACTTTGGAAAAGTAAAGAAGGGGCACCAGCATGGAAGTTAAGCTGTGGACAGGGTCAGCAATTAAAGGTATTTTAGCCACAGAAAAAGTTCCTTCTAAAAATCAATGTGAGTTTAAGTGTACACTACATTAAGAATATTTTCACCACTTTACTTTCCAGTTAGACAGCTTTTTCTGACAGGTAACCGACATTAAATAAATATTGCTCTCACCAAACCAACCAAACCCCAAAGATGAAATGAGTAATTTTACCTGGCAGAACACAGGAGTTGCTGGTCTACACTGCCTCGATCTGTTATTGTGTTTGTGTTATTATGTGACTATTCTTTTAAAACACCAAAGTCACACAATTAGACAAACAAACGAATAGAATGAGGCAGCAGTACACCAGTAACTCTTAGGTTCTGAAAGGTAAGGTAAGGTAAAGGTTACTGATTTCATGTATGGAGTTTGGCTGGTTTGGAGAGAACACTGTTTGGCTTGTATAATGGCAATTTCTCATCAGAAAAAATATTTA
>JAJHUR010090510.1:0-34506 GCA_027495735.1 Lutjanus campechanus | reverse complement strand
TTTATGGGGTCTTTATGGTGTGTCAGTGGGGTCGACTGCAGGATGGGCTCTTCTCTGCAGATTTACACTGAGGGGCTTCACAGCAGGTCAACAGCTCCCAGCAGCTAATTTCATAATGCACCCTGGGCGAGGCTTAAATAATTCAACCAAGCCTCGAGTGAAGGATCTACTTAATCAAAGGCTCTGGGTTTTCAAAGAACAGAGAGAGTAGACCTACAGTACCGCGGTTTACCTCAACTGCTCTCCTGTATCTTATGGTGGTTGTTACGCCGTAATGTGGGAATCAAACTTGATTATGTTGTAAATCAGCCCGTAATGCTCACAAAAATGCATTCTCAAGCAAACTTTGATGTGTCTGTTTTTGTTCCAATGTAATTCTGACCATGTATTTTTCAGTAAGGATAAAACATTTCTGGCTGCAGCCAAAAAAGAAGCAGCCTCTCTAAAAGCACTATCTTGTGTCTTTCATCCCAGCTTGTGTGCGTCATTATCGATTTAAGAGTCGGTCACTTGGCACAGGTGCTCACACTTTAAAATAGCATTTGGTGGAGCTCTGGCACACTCAGTAGACTTATTCTCTGTCATGTTTTTTCTTCCTTTACTTAACCATACCCAAGAAACATGAGACACCTGCTTTCCTGCCTGAATCACCTGCCTTACGTATCAGTATGTAGAGCGAGTCTCGTCCCCTTATAACACATGCATTCAGATGATACGAAACGCCTTTATTCAGCTGCAAAACGTATTCCTTTGGTGTCCTTTTTCAGCTTTGAAGTGTTTTCATTTTAGCTGCTAATACCAAGGAGGGATATTACACCCTAAACATGTTGATTTCTAACATGAAAGATTTGTCTGTTGAGCTTCAAGAGTCACAGAAATATTTATGTCTTCCAACATTTCAGTTGACATTTTCTAAGTCCCGCCCCTTTTGGATCCTCAGTCAACTTCCTCCTTTCCTGTTTTCTGTGCTTACATATATGTAAGTGTTATGTGCTATGTGCTAGGCTTGTCTGTGAATATGGTTCAGAGATATTGCTAGGGGAAGTGACATATGGTCATATATAGTTAACTAATGTTAGCAAAATGCTAGCTGACCATCTAGCAATACGTCAATTGTTAGCCAGCGAATAATCTGATAATCTGATAGCTAATGTCAGCAAAACACCAGCTGTCTAGCTACTTAATCTACATCAATTGTTAGCTTGCTAATTAGCTAATGTTTTGCTGACATTAACTTTTGAGCATTTTCAAAATTTGGCTAAAATTTGGGTTCCAAGCTTACTCGACTGTTATTTGATAAAAAGCAAAGAGCAAAAAACATAAAGGGATGGAACTTAAAAAGGGTCAACTGAATCTTTGTTAAGACCCTTTCTTCCTTAGTTACTGTTGCTATGTCTGTCAAGCTTTATTCTTGCACTGCATATAATGCAGTTTACAATGAACGGTGGCAGATTTAACATCAAAAGTGGCAGTAGTTTTTGAAATATTGGGTCTTTAAGGTCTTTATTTCCACAGAGAAGTAAACAAAAGCAGCTTCTCATTTCTGGCTAACAACATGGATTTTCTCAGCAAAAATGTTGATTCTCGCTAGAAGATTTCTTAAGTGTAGCAAGCTAATTTAAGCTAATGCTAATGCTTAATTACCTTGAGTCAGCCGAGAAGTCTGTCTCCAGCTGACTTTTTAACGGTTCCATCTGACACATATGAAAACGAGAATCCTTTAATATGTAAAGGTACTTAATTGCTGCATACATTATATAACAGCTTAAAGACTGAGGCTAAAGCTAGCTTATATCCCTGCAAGCATTGGTCTGACAGTGAAATGCGACACATATACTGTATGTATATGATGGATGACAGATATATACTCGTTTATGTCTGAAAATGAAATGCAGGAACTAGATCAAGTGAAGGGGACCATGATTTTCCCAGGAGGAAAGCTGAGAAAAGAGCTAAGCTAACCCCTCTTAGAAATAAGCATCACATGCCAGAGGGAGATGCAGCAGCCCACCAGCCCGCATCCTCCTCCTAAAACCTTACACATAGCAAATCTCAATTTAACCCCTGGGAGTAAGCCACAAGTTTGGTGAATGCAGTGATATCTAACACAAAGTAATGCTACTGCAGGTAGTACGCTAGAGCAGACAAAGAGAAAAGTTTAATCCATTCCTCACACGTGTGCTCTCTGTTTTTCTTTTATTGAAAGACTACAAAAAAGACACCACCCTCCAAACTCGTGAAACACCAAGTATTGCTCATCTTAGAGACCCAGTCACACCGCTTCAACATGTAGAGAAATGCAAAACTTGATGGTGGTGGTGCCCTCGCTACGGTTGATAATCTTTGATCGGACAGTTGCTGTTTGGAGGAGGGACTTTAACAGAGGGTCAATTGATCCTCAAACTGATTAATAACAATTCATTTGCCTTAACCTCCTTGGTATTGTTTTGTAATTCATCCCAGCACCCACACATCCTGACTCATTGCCTATGTGCAAGAGGTTCACGGTCCACTCTGACCCTCATCAAGCTCCGCCATCAGGCCGCTGTATGAGCCATTGATTGGCGTTTGTCTGATAGGGGCCTCGTAATGAAGGAGATGATGAGGAGATTATTGACCAGGCTGTGTGTATGAAAATCAGGTAGGAGAGGTGGATTTGGAGGTTTTACCTGGATATTAGTATTGACCTGATGGTAATTGGGAGGGTGGATGCTCACTTGCCGCGCCTATTTAAGGGCTTTAATGAAAAATCAGATGGAGATAGCCCTTGCTTTGTTCCTCTCTTGTTGCTGAGGTCTAAACACTGTGATGCTCAGTTATTTTCAGTACTCCAGACAGTATATAGGTCATACTAAGTTACTACTAATCTCATTTTACAATATTTTATTCACTGCATCGCACAGCTTTTCCTTAGAATTCATTGCAGAATACTTGCGGATCCCCACAGCAAACAAAGAGCTGAACTCACAATGCAGCATTATACACCTAACTAAAGTGGATTCAAGTGGCCACAGGGTCAAGTGAACACACATTAGCATCTTTCGGAAGAGGTCAAGCGCATATGAAGCGCTGAAAAATGACGGCTGAGAGAGGCCCCTGCCTGTTTTTCGGCGAGACAGGGCCCGGGGAGTCAACAGTGGCATGATGGATATACTGTGACTGGAGATGCTATTATCCTCCCGCTGCTTCTGATGCCATCCAGACAGTCTGAATCTTTACTTCATGACACTATCTCTCCTCCACGAAAAAAAAAAAGTGATACCGTTTTGCTGTGCTACCTGAACAAAAAGCTAATATTGGCTCTGTTGGTTTGTGTGTGCGTGTGTGTCAGCTTGTGTCTTTTTTTCCAGCGGCATCTCAGAATTCATAAACACCCCGATGTGGCATGTAGCCCCTGAAATCTTAAACACTGGGCCCGATTATTGCTGTGAAAACAAATGCAGGGTTCGCTCGTCTGGTTAACCAGGGATTATCCGCGTCCGTGCTTAATTTTTTTGTCATTTCTTCTCTTTTTCTTTTAAAAGCTGCTTTTATTTATTTCAGTTGTGAATAAGACCGAGAGGATCTTTTTTTCTTTTCTGTCTTCATGCTCGGTGCCTTATTACCTGTAAATCCCCACTGGTTTTTTAGACATGAGACATGTTTCAGAGTGAAAATTTGAACATATTTTTTAGCTTTGGGATTGTTTGACCATGAGAGAGCGCGCACAATAGCACAGAATCTGTATGTTTCACCAGCATTCAATAAGGGATTCACATTCCCCCCCTGGAGGGATTTAACAAACCAGCCTTCACTTTTTTTTACTGAAGATTCTTGTTTTTTTAATGCCTTGTTTCAATATGCTCGGGTAGCATGGCTCATTCTGATGCACTGATTTATTCCAGACATTTACACCGTTATGCGTATGGATATAAACGAACAAAACAAAAATCGTGTGAGCTGCAAGTGTTGCATTGTTTGTGTTGTTGAATAACGTGGGTTATGCAGATAACAGATGTCCTCCAATTATACTCTCCTAATTGCATTTTAATCAGGCTGCATTATGATTCAGGTTTGTGGTTGAAGCAAGGGGAAATACAGATCATTTGTATAAATAGCATGTATTCTTGCATGACGTTCTAATTTAGTCCCTCTGTGAGGGTATTTATTTATGCAGGTTCCTTTTGTGTAACTTCTCCTCATGTTGGGTTATGTTGGCTGGAAAGAGGAATTAATTCTTAACATGTTGAATTCCTGCAGTCTTAGTTAAAAAAAAACAACTACAACACATGAGGGCATTTATGGTGTGTGATTGATCTCGTCACATGTCAGTGGCAGACTGGAAAATGAAAACTTGAAAAGGATAGTTCAGACAACAACTCCAGCATGGAAACAAAGCAATGAACTGCTGTGGATAGGGTCAGCAGCAAAATTATAGCAACCTAAAAGATATCTAAAGTTAAGTGTATACTTTATTTAGAATATTTTCATCACTTCACTTTGCTGTCAGACAGCTTTTTCTGATGGGAACCTGCTGTTATGTAAGACCACTTCTCCAAACCAACCAAATTCCATAGGCGAAATCTGTAATTTTACTTTGCAGAACACTCAAGTTGCTAAACTACTGTTGGCTGGATCTCTTAGTTTGTTTATGTTACTGTGTGACTTTGGTCAATCCGAACTATCTTAAACACTAAAGTCACACAATAACGCAAACAAACTAGCAGATCGAGTCAGTCGTAGACCAGCAACTCCCGTGTTCGGCAAAGTAAAATGACTGATTTCACCTATGGATTTTGGTCGGGTTTGGAGAGAGCGATATTTGGCTTATATAACGGCAGTTTCCCGTTGGAAAAGGCTGTCTGACGGGAAAGTAAAGCACACACTTAAAGTGATATTGATTGTTTTAGGTGGTCCTTTTTTAAGTGGCTGAAATACTTTTTCTTGCTGAACTTGGCCACAAAAGTACATTATAGTGTCCATGCTGATGCCTCTCTTTGCTTCTCAAAACTGGGGGTGTGTCGACCACCATCTACTGTAGATAACGCACTGATCATTAGTAAGCACCTTTCACAACCCCACTTCAAATCATCTGAACTACTCCTTTAAGCACGAACCATTTTTGATTGGAGGAGATAACATCACTGCCTAACATCAAATGAGTGTGTCATTAACTAGAGGGTGAAATCCATACATACACATAAAGATGCTCATTTTTACATGAAACACATACAGACACACAGAGTTACACAAAATATACGTGCAATCACATATTGGTCCACATTAGTGTTTAATTACAACTAAATCCCCAACATTGATTAAAAGTCTCTGCTGTGCTCAGGTCCATCGAAGACAAGACATTAAGCTCGGGGATTCAGAACACACATGCTCGTAGGTCAAACTCCACACATCCAAGTCTAGCTCCGTTCTGATATGATGGCAATACACACGATTCAAATGCAAGATTGAAGGCCACACGAGTGGCTGCCGACGAAAATGCAATATGAGTACAATTAATATAGTATAGTCAAGTGTGTGTCTCTCAATGTGTGCGTGCATGTGTGTGTGTCCCCTCATCTTCTCTCCTCCAGCTATGTCATGTATTAACGTGGGAACCTATTACTAATGTGGTGAAAGGGCCAGTGAGTGAACAAGCGTGTGACGATGGAGGTGGTAGAGGTGGGGAAAGCTGGGAGAGGGTGAGCCATTTAGCACTGCTGTATTAATGGCTTATGCTGCACGCTGTAGGTGATAATGGATGTTGCAGCACTCGGTGCAAACTGTTTGACTGTGGGTGTGCGTCTGTGTGTGTGGATTTGTATTAATGTCTGTTCTCGTGTCTTTTATTTGGTTTTATAGTCTGTTAAAATTTTCTACACTCCTCCTTACACCCTTTTAATAATGTCCCATTTGTTTTTTCTCTTCACAGCTCAGAACTGCAGTTACACACTACACAGTCCCAATGGGACGATAGAGAGCCCCGGTTACCCTTACGGTTACCCTAACTATGCCAACTGTACATGGGTGATTGTGGCGGCAGAGCACAACCGGATACAGCTGGTGTTTCAAGGCTTCGCCCTAGAGGAGGACTTTGACATCTTGTCTGTATATGACGGGCCGCCCAGCCCAGGGAACCTGCGGACACGGTAAAGTCGGCCTAAATTATTTATGAGCATATTTGTGTTGGTTGTGTTTGTTTTTCCTGTAATGCTGATATAGATTTTCATTATGTTTTCATGAAACCCACGGGAAACTGAATTTTTCAAAAGTGCACTCAATGATTTGACATTTAAAGGATGTTTCTAGTTTGCTAGTGAATGGCACTAAGACGCAGTGTATTACAATGGCAAAGGTAAGATTGTGTAACATTTAAAGGTCCGGTGTGTGAGATTTCCAGCAATCTCTTGGCAGAATATAGCAGAAAAGGAATAAATTATCCATAGGTATGTCTCCATTAGTGTATAATAATCTGAATATAAGGATTTTTGTGTTTTCATTTCATTTCACCTTAGAACGGTCATGGAGGCAGTGGTGTTGCCAAATGGATAGATTAAGATTTAAAGATTAAAAATATCTGGGAGGTAATTTACAGATGAAGATTTAGATTACATTCCCTCTGATTCAGTGACACAAAATGGATCAGTTTTTAAACCAAAAAGTGCTGTGAGAGACAACCTTAATCCAGTAAAAGCTCCAAAGCGTGTGGTGGGGAAATATAACCCTGAATATATTCAATTTTTGATCCATTACCTTATCTTTTTTTTTTTGTCATGTTGTGTTTTTCTTCACATTTACTGTATTGGGGAAGGTGAGCCTTAAGTCTCAAAAGGCTGAGAACCCCTGCCTTTGAATGAGTTGTTTATGTCTCCTGCTGTGTTTCTACATTGGCCCAGAATGGACAAACCAAACACTGGCTCTGTCAATTATTCTGTGGCCACTTTAGGTTCTCTTACACACTGAGATGTTTTCAGTTTGCAGGCTAACTGTAGATGCCACTAAATCTGACACACTGGTCATTTAAAGCAGGTTTATTACAATAGATACGTAAATCGTTACTTCTGTTAAGTAACCCCCCACCAAACTGATTGATTTTGATCATTAGACACTTGCAATAAGAGACACAAAGCGTTAATTACATTGTTGGCCTGTCTGACTGCGTTGAAGGTTGGGAGACACTGTTATTAAGGTTTCAGTCGTGTACTCTGCTGTTTCTATCTTATTTCTATCTGAATCATTTTATCTGAGAGGGAGTGTTTTTGGTAATGATCGTAAAGATCAAAAAGAAAAGTGTCTAATCTATTGAAATACATTATATCTTCTTACCCATGTTTGTAGTACTAGCAGTCCATGGAAGTTCTTCTCCTACAGGCAGAACAGTGGAGGGGGGGGGGCAAAGGGCTGAGATGTGGGAACACTGTGATGATGGTAAACAAAAAAAAGGCAGTCAAGGCAAGAAACATGAGCATTCAGACAAGCAGTTTTAAATCACCCCATAAGTTATCCAAACTTATTTGGAAGAAAATATTAAAGTGAACATAATTATCTTTAAAAATGTCGGTTGTAAACATCCGCCACAATTTACAGACTAACTTCCTGTTCAAACAATTAGCTGAGCTTGCGCACAGTGAGGGCTTATTAGTGACATTTCAGATTCAGTCAGTTTTGGGTTTATATGCATATAAAGTGGTACCTAATCTTTCTAAATACTTGTTTGCAACCTGACTGTTCATTTGACCACTCATCTCTCACACCATCTGATTTTGTTGTCTGTAGTGTTGCCACTGTTTTCCCAGGCTTCAGCACAGTGTAGTGTGATGAGCTGCATGTCTGTCAAACTAAATGATTTTCATCTTTAAGTTGGCTGCCTCGCTTGTCACAGTGAGCTTGGTACACATTGTTAATAATACTTACCCTTCATTTGTACATAATGCTTTTGATTTTCTTCATCACCTCAGTGTCATAGATGACCGTTAGCAGCATTAGATAGCTAGCTAACATTGTCACCTTCATTCAGTTCAATTCAAACTCGATTGAAACAAAATGAAACTCACCAAAAAGGCTCTTCTGTATTTTGTCTGTACGCACCGTTTCTCTCTGCTGCGGGTATCTGCTGGCTTCTCCACCTGCCTCTCACTCCTCTCTCGGCGATTTTTTCCACATTTAGAGCAGTGAATTCAGGGTTTATTTCGGCCAAACCAGAGTTGGTGATTGATGGAGCAGTGGAAAGATGAACCAAGACATTTTTTGGTAGTTTTATGTTGTTCCTGTCAAGTTTGAATGAAGGTGCCGATGCTAGCTAACCTTTTCAACAGTAGGAGACTGTTGAAAAGGTTGAGAGAGAAGTGTTTTATCACATTGGTCAAAAACACTATGTACAAAATGAACACTCAATAGCCCACCATTCACTGTATGCACCAAGCTAACTGTGAAAAGTGAAGTACTGTAACTGACTTGAGGATGAAAAATCACTGAATTTGTAGGCGAAAGTAGTGTTACCACGGTGTTGACGTGCAGCTCATCATGCAGATATACATCACACTACATTGTGCGAGGAGAGAATTACTAATATAAAGATGGCCTAAACTCACTCAATTTAAACCCAAGTCATATTAAACTTAAAAATGTCCTTTATAGAGACATTTGGACTTAAAGTTATTGATGAAGGTAGAGGACTGGAAACGGGAAAAGAGGCAAAACTATAATCAAGACTGTAATCACTGATGCATTCAGAGGCAGTTGAAGCAGATCCTTCGGTGACTAACACGAGTCTGACTCTGCGGACACTGACAGCATCCAAGGTTATTCACTGAGATTCTGGGCACATTTTGTGCTTCAGAGCTACTAGCAAAATGAAATCAAGCTCACTTGGGTGTGAAGACTCAAACAAACAATTTCTGAATCAACAGTCTCATCCTCCCGTACAACCTTCAATTTAACAGCCCCAGAAAAGGGGCTGCCTTGTGCTAACATCGCAAGCTGAAATACTGGCTCTCCAGTTTGCAGAGTTTCATGCTCACTAAGTTTACACATTTTCAACCATTCGGGATCTTAGGAATAAATATTGTTTGACTGAATTGCCATCTAAAGAGCCAGACTTCTATTTGTACAAGCTGAAATTATAAGATACAGCCACAGAGCTGCTACTCACAGATACACTGTACAACCTCAATCCCCAAAAAGTCATGTTGTGTAAAAAGCATAAATAAAAACAGAATGCAATAATTTGCAAAAAACTTTTTGACTTATATTCAGTTTAATGCAGTACAAAGACAAGATGTTCAAACTGATTAACTGTTTTTTGTTTGTTTTGTTTTTTAAATATACACTAATTCTGAATTTGATGCCTGCAACACATTCCAAAAAAGTTGGGACAGGGACATGTTTACCACTGTGATACATCACCTTTTCTTGTAACACTCTGTAAGCATTTGGGAACTGAAGGCACTTGATATACGACTTCAAGTGCTCAACATTCTCGGATCTCTATTGTTGTATTTTGTGCTTCATAACGCACCACATATTTTCAATGGGAGACAGGTCTGGACTGCAGGCAGATCAGTCTGGTACCTGAACTCTCTTACTACGAAGCCACGTTGTTGTAACGCATGCAGAATGTGTCTTGGCATTCTCTCGCTTCAAAACCTGTATGTGCCTTTCAGCATTAATAGGCCTTCACAGATGTTGGTTTTCAGCCTTGCCCCTTACGTGCAGAGATTTCTCTGGATTTTATGAATCTTTTAATGATACTTTGGATTGAAGATGGTTCCCTGGTGCCTACATTCCTTGCAGTTTTATGTTGAGAAATATTGTTCTTAAACTATTGGACTTTTTGCCCACGCAGTTTTTCACAAAGCCTGAACGACTGATCCTTCTTAGGACATCCTTTAATACCCAGTCATGATACTGTCACCTGTTACCAGTTAACCTGTTTACCTTCTGAATGTTCCAAACAGGTGTGTTTTTGGGGCATTTCATAGTCTTTTGTTGCCCCTGCCCTAGCTTTTTTTTAAAGTATTGCAGGCATCAAATTCAGAATGATGTATACTTCCAAAAAAACCAGTAAAGTTTATCAGTTTCAACACCAAATTTCTTGTCTTTGTTACTGTATTCTGGTCAAAATCATGTGGAAATCATTCTATTCTGGTTTTATTTATGTTTTACACAACATCCCCACTGTTTTGGAATTGGGGTTGTATTTCGATGTATTTTGGGAAATTATTGCAAGCAGTTCAATATCTCTCAGACCTCTTGGCAGCCCCTCACTTACAGGCTAACTTAATGAGCAACAATTCCTGCATCTGATCAGCTGAGGCTACACCAAAGCTGCTTTTAATTCCCGTCACCTTCTGCTATGAGCTTGGCCTTGCAAATAGTTTAAAGCATATGTTACGCAAGCCCCCCAGAGACAGATGAGAGAAATAATTCTTAAGGGCTTTTGTTATTGGCACTGTTTTGACTCTCTGTCGGCTTCGCCGTCGAAATCTCTCCCTCCCTCCCTCACCTCTCCTCTGCCCCCTCCCCTCCCCGCGTCTCTCATTCTGTGCCAGTGGTGCCTCCACTGCATCTCCCTGCAGAAAGCGAATGAAAGAGAGAAGAAAATCCATTATGGATTGGTGTTGCGCTGTTCTCCTCAGCCTTTCTCCTGTTTGGACCTCTGGGCTCTGTTGTATATTGATGCTCCAGCGGGATGGGGGGAGGGGGGGAGAGAGAAAAGCGTTCCACTCGCTCAGTCTAAGCGCTTTGAAAATAAGTGAAGGGAAAGAAAATGAATTTGAGAAAGAGTTGGGAAAAGGGGAGAAAAGAAAGAAAAATATAGAAAAAAATGAGAGAGATGGAGAAGCGGGAGGAGTGTTTGTGGGGAGCACAGATCTCCTTTAGATTCTGCTCGTGTTGTCTTTGACCAGAGTTCCTCTGCTTTCAAAGGAGGCATTTTGTAAAAGTGAGACATGCGTGCTTTATCTCTGAGTGAGCTTGGGAAGGCTGGGAATAGCTCTCACCATTCAACAGCAGTCTGTCAGGACATGTATGTATATTTACACTCACCCCCACCTACACCTCACATATATTCTTTGGCACATTTTCATACACACACACAAAGATGCACATTTGATAATTCAGTCCTCCCTTTGCTCTCATCTCCCACTTGTGTCAAAAGTAATTTTCTTTCCATCTCTCTTGCTCCTCTTCCTCCGATTTCTCCCTACCTCCCCTCATTTCTCCCCTCACCTATTTTTTTAATGTCTTATCTCTTCTGCCTGTTCTCCATTTTGTGTCCCACGCGCCGCATTCACTGAATTTGATCAGGCTTTCATGTATACGACGCTATAGGATGTAGAGCTTGGAACATTTGCTTTCATCTCAAGTAGTCATCAAAAATGAATGTTTTGGCTCGCGCATGTTCAAATGATCACCTTTGATTTCTTTTTCAAAGCAGTCACTTTTCTTTAGATTTGTTTATTTATCCATTAATTTATTCCGCGCTGTCACAGCAAAGCTAAGGAAATTGTTATCAGGAGAACGCTGGCTTACAAATCAGTTCAGCTATATATACAGTATTTTTTAAAGTGTATGTGCTTGTGTTTCTAAGTATATATGCACTTGGTGTGTGTACTCCTGCAGCAGTTGCTTTATGAGTCACAGTCACTTCGTAGGAAATGCATATGTGAGTCAGTCTGTTGCTGCGGCACTCCATTAAACTTTTGATCCCTGGGAAGCAGATAGAAAAGCCGATGGATGTTTCAATTGTTTGAAATGGAAAACGTATATGCAGTGCTATATGTTCCAAATTGCAAGCACAGCCTGCCGTCGATATTTGATCGCTGTTAATTAAGCAGAGCGTTCATTTCCAGAGATGGTGTAGTGATTAAGTGGTTAAGTGCATCTTGCGCCCTCAGTGTTGTGGAAGCTATCAATTACTTTACACAGGGAGAGGTTGAACTGCAGAGGAACTAACCCCAAGGTGAAATCTGACTGAAGTAGTTCAAACGTCTATGTAAAAATTGATTCTTTCCACCTATTGGCATGTTAACATGTTTTTTTCCCCCATCTGTTTTCCAATGAAGTTTGGTTTCGAATGTTCTAATTACACTCCGACAGATCAAACACACACTTTTGAATCTGGATATAAAATTAAACCTAATAAATGTATCTGGATTCAGATGAAAGTGCACAGTAGATTGTAAAGGGCCTTGCCACTGGTTTAACTTGTTCATTAACTGCAAATACAGCACCTTCCACGAGTTGACTGATTCTCTGGTACCATGACATGTAACAGCGATTTTCTCAATTGAAAAACAGCTTGCCAATGAGCACCGCTGGGGGACTAATGATTAGCCAATCAGCGCCACGGAGTGGGATTAAAACCGTTCTCATGCTGTGTGGTGAAAACAAGGAGGAGTAACAACAACAATGGAGACTGCTACAGACAAGATAAACGCTCCTATCAAGGCAGTTTTAAGTTGACTAAAGAAAAGAAGCGTGTAGATAAGATCAGATTGCAGTATAAATAACAGTTAATGAAAGACCGTGTGTCATGTTTGCTGCTGTGATACAATGTGTTCATTTATCTTTTAGGATTGTTTGTAGGTGAATTTCTTACCTTTTGGCTACCAGACTGCTTCCCGTCTTGATGGTAAGCCAGGTTAAAAACATTCTAACCCCAGCTCTGTAACTGAACAATATTAGATTGATCTTCTTATCTAACTCTCAACAAGGACGCTATTAAGCATGTTTCCCAAAATATCAAACTATTCATACATACAGTCTGTCTCTTGTTCGCCATGGCAGGAAGTGGCCACTCCCTGGCATTTTCGTATGGACACCAGAGTCGGACCCATCTTCCAGGAAGCAATTGATCTCCATCTATTTCAATACAATATTAAAATCAACTTGCTGTAGCTCATGTATTAGCTTAAGATACGTCATTCTTAACTGTTTTTCTGCCTTTTATTCTTACATAACCGTCATGCGGTGATAGCCTACAGCAAGCAGAACCTGCTTTCATGTCGAATGCTCTTTTGTGGAAGCCAGTTTCTAAACCACAATCTCTTTAACATAAGCAACCTTGAAATTCACATTATCCGTTACAAAATACCCATGTTATTGCTTGTACACTTGAAAGCATCAGTTGAATGGACAGTTTTCAAAGTTCAGCTGCATTAGCAAACAACAAAAAACAAAATGACATTTTTCCTGTGATGGAATGCCTGCAAGTTGGCTTGAACATACTTAAAATTATGGAAATTAGTGGCAGCCTGGAAGGCAGAAAATATATATAAATAATTGTGGCATAGTTTGAAAAATGGTTAGTAAAGTCGTAAAGTATGTATGAACCCCAATTCCAAAATAGTTGGAATGGTGTCTAAAATATGAACAAAAGCATAATACAATGATTTCCAAAAACCTTTCAACTTGTATTTAAATGAGCACAAACTCCAAAAGCCAGCATCTGTGTAGTATGTGGTGCCCATGGCATGGTTACCTGTGAAGGCCACATTCATAATGAAAGGCACATACAGGTTTTGGAGCAATATATGCTGCCATCCACACATCTTTTTCAGAGACATCCCTGGTTGTTTCAGCAGGACGGTGCCAAGAAACAGTCTGCACATGTTATGACAGTGTGACTTCATAGTAAAAGAGTTCAGGCACTAGACTGACCTGCCTGCAGTCTGGACCTGGACCGGACTGTAGAGCACCTGAAGTCGTTTATCAAATCAGAGTGGGAAAGAATTTCACACTTCAACAGTTCCCAAACATTTACTGAGGGTTATTAAAAGAAAAGGTGATGTATCACAGTCGGAAACATGACCCAGTCCCAACTTTTTTGAAATGTGCCCCAGGCATCAAATTCCAAATGAGTGTATATTTACAAAAAAAACAAACAAACAATAAAGATAATCAGTTTGAGCGTTAAATGTCTTTCCGCTGTTTGCAACTGAGTATAGGTCAAAAAGTTTTTGCAAATCATTTCATTCTGTTTTTATTTCTGTTTAACATCCCAACTATTTTGGAATCGGGGTTGTAGCTGCAAAATCCATGATAGGGTCGATTTTAACCCGTAAAATCATCTTCTTGCCATTTCTCCCTGTGTGTCCTGTCACAATTGTTAGCTAAAATGACCACCTTAATGACGATTTTGTTATTTTTCTACAGTACAATTACTGTTGTCGCACTTCCTCCAAGACACCAGTCGCCCTGGTGTCCTGGGTTAAACACAGCCTATAGTATTGTAGCACAGTGGTCACAGAGAGTTTCCCATGACTAAAGCAACAGCCAAGTTGACCTTAAGCGAGACACTGAACCTCCACCAGCTCACTAACTGTCACTCCATACGACAGCATACATTTCTTACTTGTAAAAAGCAATCTTTTTTTCGCTTTTGTGTCACATTTCACCTTGTAGCTGCCAATTGGAGAACACTGAGTACATTTCAGCAGAGGGAAAAGCTATTGGGGAGCGTGAAGGCATCTCTCACCGCCTTCCTCTCAGTGATGGAGTGACGGAACGGAGGGACTTAAGGCCTGGCAGTCTGGCAGAGGCGGAGAAGTGAGAGAGAGGAGGAGGAGGAGGCGTGGAAGGGACAGATTTTCAGCCTGAGGGCTCGATAGGACCTAAATAAGGAGCACTAGTGCATGGTGCTGGGAGTGGCATTAACACTACAGTCGGCCCTCAGTGCTGGGAGGTTGGGGTGTCACAATATGAGTTTGTGTGCGGACGTGTATGTGTGTGTAGAGGGATGTGTGTGTGTGCTCAGAGTGTGCTTACAGAGGGGGATCTAGTCGAGTGTGCAGCCCATCCCAGCAAGCTGATTCAGTGTCAACAAAATCAAGGTTTATTGGAATACAGATAAACTGAACACCACACTCACAAACACACACTCAGACACACACTTTTAAGCACAGAGTAAATGGCAGTGGGCTGGAAAACTGTTAGCCCTGTAATTTTTCAAACACATCAGGTTTCAGAGACGTCGCTGCTTTTTGGCAAGCACTTGAGAGCACAAGTGCTTGTACAGTATATGCATGAGAGGGGAAAAATATTATGTGCGTGCTTTCGTATTGCTTCTGCTTGTAGTTCAGAGTTTTCATTAGAGCATGAATCTCCTATCTAAAAACAGACCATGAAAGCAGACTGTAAAGGAATACAGAATTGGGAAGATTGCCTGACTGGCCTGTTGCTGTCTTTAAAGCAACATTATGCAAAGAAGGTAAAAGGTAAACGTCAACTTTTTTTTGCCACATATATAATCATACAGAGTACAGTTATGCAGTGAGATTCTGTTTCTGCATTTAACCCATCCTGGTGTCTGAAGCAGCGGGTAGCCAATACGCAGCACCCAGGGACCAACTCCATCTCTAAGTTACCACCTCGGTCAGGTGTACTGACTGGAGATTTGACCTAGCATACACGTTTTTGATGGTGGAGGAAACCAGAGCACCTGAAGGAAACCCATGCAAGCACAGGGAGGACATGGAAACTCTACATGAAAAGGCCCTATCCAAACTGGGGTTGGAACCCACGACCTTCTTGCAGTGAGGCAAAACAACAATTATGCTAACACTGTCAACCATCAAGTGCAAAGATCCAAACTTGGCAATCCAGCTAATATTACTGACCAGTCCGACAGCAAGAAGGCCAGTTTGGCGTCTGTCTTTGCAGCCCTTTATTTTGCAAAGCTGTCGCCCCAGACTAAAAGCCAGTCCAGATTTACTCTTGTCTCTGTAAAGCTCCTGTGCTAATGATAAACACTGGTTAACATAAACACTCCCCTGGTGCTCCAACCTCCCATTCTAGTATGGGCAGTCAGCTAGCTGCACGGCTAACTGAGCTAAAAAGCTAACAGTAGTTGTAGTGGGCAGAAACTAAAGCTATCTGTCCATCAGGAAACTCTTGTAAAATGTTTACTTTGTAAATTAGTTGAAATAGTAAATAGTAGTAGTTGTCAGTAATTAGTATTGAGTAGAAACAGAATACTTTACAATGGCTATCATTAAACATTTAATTGCATGCTGATAACAGATTTTCTTTCACTCACACAGACCTGTATTTACTTGAAATGTTATGCATTTCGTTTAATACAATACAGCCAAGGCATTATTAACCTTATAACAATAACTTGTGTGAAATAGATATAGAATAGAACAAGGTGAATGTGTTGCTTTGCCCACGAATGTGACATTAAATGCATGCATTATATTCTAATCATTACACTGCGCCCCCCTCACAAGCATCTGTAATTTTAGGAATGACAACTTGTAGAAAGCTACCTGTTGCATGACAACTAGGCCTGCAACTAACAATTATTTTCATTATTGATTAATCTGTCGATCATTTTCTTGATTAATCAATTACTTGTTTGGTCCACTGAATGTCAGAGAAGAATGGAAAAGGTTGATCAGTGTTTCCCAAAGCCCAAAGAGACGGCCTCAAATGTTTTGTTTTGTCCAGAATCCATATAAATGCGGATATTGTCATAATGGATTAAAGACACCAGAAAATCTTCATATTTGAGAATTTGAAATCAGAGAATTTCGACATTTTTTCTTAAAGAATGTCTCAAAAGAATTTGTGATTTATCAAAATAGTTGACGATTCATTTAGTTGACAACTAATCCATTACAGCTTCAATGAAAACTAGCGGCACCTTGTGAGCGTTGCAGCAATAATGATCTGTCATCATTGCTAATGCTTCATTTCAGAGGACAACTCAACACTTTAATGTGGAAGTGAGACGGAAAAGGAGGTTTTGGGAAAAATTGATTAACTCTTGTACTCGGGGAGCAGATAAAGTAATCTTCCTTATCAGCAAACAGGTGAATTTGGTGCTCGAGGAGCTGAATGCCATTTTGAGACCAATCATCCTACAACAAGTTCATGGGTTTTCCTGTGCAGCCCACAATCATACGCTGGCTCAGTCATCACAACTTTGAGAACCCCTGACCTAATGAATAAAAAATTCACTCTCTCTGTAGCTATGGTTTCCTCTCCATGTAATCCTGACTGAAAAATATCTGTCTGTCTACAACTGCCTGTAGCAGCCAAATCATTGTTAATTTAAAAATATCAATAAAGCTGCTTTAAAGATAATCTCAAAATCAGTATTCCTTGATAAGACTGCTGCAGTTACACGCCACACTTTTTTAGTAACAATAGACTGTGACAGGTTTTATTATACTGTGGATCCACACCATTATTGTTCTATCATATTTCTTTTAAATGATACCAGCTGCTTACATAAAAAAGAGATGGTTGTGTGTTATTTAATATAATAAAACACTTCTATTTAGCCTCAGAGCAGCAATAATTTCTTATTTTATCACCTCTAAGTTAAGTCACTTACAGAGATTATTATTATGGGTCATCAAAGCTTGCGTTAATTCAATCAGCATCTGGGGTGTTAATGTGCATCCACGCCTCATACACGTGTGTGAATGAGCACAGTGTGTGAGTCAAGCTTGTAAAGAGCCAATGTCTGAGGGTCACGGTGAGAGTGGGTGACGTACACGCCACTTCCTGCCTGAACACTTGCCACGGCGATAATTCTTCTTCAGTGAAGGCCTCGGCCATCAATCTCTCACGACGCATACTTTGGAAAATGACTCCAGTGCATGAACGATGTGGCGTGTTTGCGTACATACGCACTTCTTTGTCTGTTCATCCCGAGCTACACGTGCTTGTGTGTTAACATGTTGTGCGACATTCCATGGAGTACATATCCAAATGAGGAGGAGGAGTGTTCGACTGTGTATGTAAGAGAAATATGGCCCGAAGGCTGTGCAGTTTTATTTGTTTGTGTGGTTGTCATGATTGAGCATCCACACACACACACATACATGCACTCTCGATGTAGATATGTAGTTAGATTTGTTTCATACACGTCTTCAGACATGTGCAAGCAGACACACTAACACAGCCACACACACAAACGCACACACACCCTGCAGGATTTATGGTTCCTTTGAGTCTCGGCTGTTAATGGAGAGACTGCCACTTATCAACGCCATCTTTAACGACAGTCTGCTAAAAACAGGAGGAAGAGTGATAGTTTGTTTTTCATCATCTCATGCTGGGAAAAAGTGAAACGATGTCGAGATTTATGACATCTGCTCACCTGTGAGGCAGAATTATTAGGCCCTGTAACCCCTGATTAGAGAAATAATCAACTAGATGGCTGTGAATTTATATCCTGCATCCTGCGTATCACTCATTGTGTGTATTGCTATTGACAACCTCCCATCCCCAGGCCTATCAATGTTCCTAACAGGATACACTTCAGCAGCAGCGGCATGAAATGAAATGTTTTCCTGCCGAGATAAAAGATTAAATATGCAGTGCGCCCTTCAAAAAGATGTGTCATTTTCAGCCCGTCTGTGCTTGTGCCGCACACTTATTTCAGTCGAAGGAATGCACCACATGTTTTTTGAGGAGGGCAGTCTGTTTAAACCTTCAGGGATGAAAATAAAAAAAAAACTTTGAGAAAAATCCAAATTTCAAGGCAATCGCCTTCACTATACTTTTGAATTTGGAATCAAGCTCAAAACTCAAGCTCAAAGTTTTGAAATGAACTAAATAAAGTTTTGCTGACCTTTAATCTTTTGTTGAGATACTTTACTTTTCTACTTTTCTTCTTTAGATAAACTTGAATCTTTAATTTTGAAAAATCCTCCAAAGATTTATTTCAAGACATTTTTTCACAGTGAGCTGTGAGTCTGATTTGTGATTGTGTGGGTGCTTGAAAATCGAATGGTTGTAATTGAAATATTAAATTATTAACTTTTATGCATTTTCTTTTTAAGTTTTTGAGATACAAATAGTGGGAGAAACTCAAAGTTAATCAAGAAAAGCTAATTATCTCATCAAAACATTATTATTTGGTAAAATTATTCCAAAACCTAAGAGTTTGAGTTGGGCGTTGGGTTAAACTTTTTCATTTTTACAGTGCTCACAATGTTCAGTAAAAATAGAGGTATGATTGTGCCCACACACTACACCCCACTCACATTTTAGCCCGCCATTTTAGCCAATACGTGTTAAAAAGTAAAGAGCATAATTTTACCTTTTACCCCGTACAGCCCCAGTTCTTAAAGAATACATTTGAGCCTTTATTTTTGAGTTTAAACAGATTTTATTTATTGACATGTTTCTCCATTTCTGTTTCTCCAAATCCTCAGTCTAATTTACTCCCAACCCCGGCTCTGTTCTGCTCAGTGGTCACAGTCACCTCTGCAAACTTGTGCCTGCTGCAGACATTTTTGTTTGGCAACAAAAATGCATATGAAAGATCAGGATATTAATTCAAATTGTTGGCCCACTCAGTACTCAATTATGAATTATGAATAGAAGAGATCACTCAGTAAAGTGCAGATCTGTGCATGGCAACAGATGCTCAAGCCCTTACTACAATGCCACCACAACTGCCAGATACAACCAGCAGAGATGTTTTGAGTCATATAATGAAGTTGTTTTTGTTTTTTCTGATAATGACATGTCTGTAATAAGGTAACAATAAACCGGATGATAAGTTCAAACTTCTCTGTTAAAACACTGTCATTTATTTAGAACATTACAAGCTACCAGGAGACTTTACAACAACATGATAAAAAATAGAAATCTTTTGGGGGGGATTCACAAAAGCTGAAATTCTGAATAATTTACACTTGATGTTGCCCATTCATTGGAGCCTGCATGTCACAGTGGGAGCTGTGGTTATTCACAAGGTTAGTGTTTTGACATAGAGCCGATTAGATCCACCCCCAGTAACTGAATTTAATTCCAAGAAGTGACCTTGTCATGTTTAAAAAAAAGTTTTAAAAACTAGTCTCACTACATGAAATAGCTTTAAGGAAAAACATCATCCACATGAGTACAGATGGGCTGAATCCACAAGAGTCTCAGCTTTCCCGTCATAGCCAATTCATGCAATTCCAGTACAGTTTAGGGACTTCAATATGCAGGAATAATCAAATACACCATTTTTTAGAATAGGCGAAGGGAAAACACATTTATGTTGCATGCAAAAGACTGTGTTTTTCACTCAAAACTGCATGCGATTAACATAAAGATGTCATGTTTGTAAAGGGGAGACTGTCAGGTTCCCATAGAAACCATTTTCATTCAGATATCTTGAGGTGAGAGGTTAAAATGGCCATGCCAGGTCTTCTAATTTTGGGGTAATATTCACCTCCCTTCCCAACAAACTGGTCTGACATGATTGGTAACAATGGGTTACCAATACCGTTACATGGTTATGATTCATTGATCCGTGCCCGGGTCCACTTGAAAAGGTGGTCTCGAGTACAGTTCATGTGTTCTCGGGTACAGTCCGCATCAGGTGTTAAAGCTAACTGTACCAAAACAAGGAAGTGGATGGCTTTGGGATCTTGTGTCTGGCCGGATTTTCTACACCATAGCAACGACATGAACGGATGTCGCATAAATAATGATGCACACATGCTCAAGTACAGAACAACATTACTAATGTGAAAGCAGGCACAGTACGAAGCATACCTTAAGTGAAAACATCCTAAAACTAACCCAGCTACAGCTGCTGAAAGACACATGGATGTAACACTCACTCACACACATGCACACACAAGACTAAATGCAGGTTTACGCCTGGTGGGGATGAAAATTGTAGCAACATTATCCAGCTAAAGTTAGGCATTTTTCACTTTGGATAATCCTCGTATCACTCAACACAAAGTCATATTTTCCTATTAGTTCTGTATTTAAATAAACCTGATGAGCACATGTTACTTGAAAGGTTCATATTCACATTCAATGTACAGAGTAGTGGCACATAATATGACAGGAACTAAGACAAAGCCATGAATTTCATGATATAAATTGATAAACCCAAGCTAACAAAGGGATGGTGGGAGGCGGATGTTCTGCTTTTCTCACTGCAGGGAATTCATTTTGTTGATTTGCATGACAACTTATGCAAATCACGTCAGTCACAATTTTCAAATTGCAATACCTAAGGCACTGAGGAACTTGTAAGTGCGCATGTGCAGCAGTTTTAACATGTACGGCATGTCTGGATTTCAAATTGTGGAAGGGGAAGAGCAGACTGGGAAGCAGGCTTGTCATTGATTGCTTCACTGCTTGCATGACTTCTCTTCTTTTTTCTCCAGTCATTTTGGATTGATAAAGCAGCATTTATAATTTTCAATAATGATGATAAACATGACTTGACAATCTATAATTTTTTGTGAAAGGGAGAAATTCACAAATGAAAACCGTGTCTGCTGTGCCAATTTTTCTCATTTTGGGTAAGGAAATTGGTGGAAGCGAAACCTAGTGACTGCAAAAGAGTTCATAAAATACACATTAATCTTCTTCGTCCTTGGAGTCTCTTTGTCACATTCTTGCAGATCTGTGGCTCTCCATAGATAATAATGCCAAAAAGTCGTTTAACCACTGCTCTAAACTGAAGCACCGGTAATCTACGGTTCATCAGCGTGACAGTTTATCTGATAAAAAAGCCACTTCTTTGCATCTTTGTTTTTTTGCAGTGATTTGTAGTTCGGGGTTTAATAATCAAAGCTTTAAACTAAAGTCAGAGGCAATATGCTTGTGCTGTTTATACATAATGCTGCCTCTCATGCATATAAAAGTAGTGATGAACACATATCATATGCATGCTTTCAAGCACTTTCCAAACATCCATAAACGTCTCTGCAGCCTTAAACATTTGAAAAATGACAGTGATATGAGCTCTTTATTGCTCAGTTCCCACAGCATATAGATACTTAACATATTCCTTTATTTTTTATGTCACTATTTCCTGATTATATAACATGATGTTCTGCCATTTGTTGTTATGTATGTCATTAATCATGTCTTGTTTTAAGTAGTAACTCAAATAAGCCTATTTGTTGCTTTGCATGGGTTCTTGCACACGTACAACCTCATGTAGGGAACCATAGTGACTTGGCTGGTTGAGGTAGTGTTTGCCTCCATGAGAAAATATCCAAATTTTGAATAAATATTCCTGCAAGCAGCATTTCCCCGAGAAAAGCACAAGCACATCAAGCCAAGGACATAATACACAGGTACAGTGATGACTTGTCTACCTGCTGAGCAATTTCAGTCACGATTGGAGGAAGAGCTGTGGACCTGCAGCCCACCTCCTGTTTGTGTCTTCACTGCCAAAATTTATCACAGCTGAATGGGGTGGGGGGGAAATAATATGTGTCTACTAACAAAACTGCAGTAATATTCAAGCTATTCAGTCACCACTGTAAGAAACTGATTAATACACTCAGCTGTCTGGGACACAAGAGCAATGCAATCACTGTCATCAGTGCTTGCGCTTGAAAATTCTGTGCTCATCTTTGGATTGTAACCAGCCGACCTGGGATAAAACGTGAAGTGTGAATGCTGTATTGAAATTGGGATATGACATATGCAAATGTCATTAATTTAATTCTTTTTAAAAACCACTTTGATCACAATGGACACTCACTAAGTCCTGTCCACTTTTGCTTTGCGCTCTTAAAAATTTGACCAAACTTGGTACCTTTGTCAACTTTTTCCTTCTCCTGTAAAAGCGATACAGGGTCACAGTTTAAGGTAGCTAATGATAGCGAAACACTAGCTAACTAGTTAGCTAATGTTACCAAGGGCCAGCTAACAAGCTAGTTAATGATTGATTCAAATTAGCTAGTGAGTGAGCTAGCATTTTGTCAATATTAGTTAACTTAAGATGTGAATATGTCAGTTTTACAGGTCTCCCAGCAACGTCTTTTACCCATAGAAAATTGGGTTTTCTTAACAACATAGATAAGCCCAGTACATATTTGAGAAAGTTGACCAAGTTTGCTCAACGCTCATTGGAGCACAGAGTGAAAAGGGGCAGGACTAAGGAAAGGTCCATTTTCACAGATTTTGAGGTCTCTGGTTATATCATTATATTTGATGTTTTGGATTCATGTCACTGTTGCAGTAATGTGTGTGCTGCATTTTACTGCTGTTGATGTCTTTATACACCAATTCTTGGATGATATTATGATCTTATAGAATCTATATGATTATAATATATTTGTAGCATGGCCTGTCCTGTGAGAACCACTTATCTCAAGTGAAATTTTCATGGGGTCAGATAAACAGCCCTGTTTTCAGTTTTGTGATGATGCGTTTTCCAGCTAAGAGGATTTTTAAAGAGTTTACACAGCATAAGGAGTAGGAGAATTTCCTCAACCCATAAAGGAATACTTCATCCTTCAGTTTATCAGAAAAAATAAAATTCAAAATCACCAGATTTCAAGATACATGGTTTTCACTGGACAAGAGGGGTATGAAAAATTGTGATAACATCTTAAAATCTCGAAATCCTTCAAATTCTCTCATGTTTCCCAGGTGGAAGCATCATATAAATTTTGTAGAAGAACAAAATATGATTTTTGTAAACTCAAAATGGCCAAATTTATTCACTGACATTGAAAATTGGACTTGTCTTGATCTAAAGAGCCCAGAGACAAAGAGCTTTGTTGATTTGGCAAGAGGTTCGGATCACTTGCCAAAATGTGATTTGGACTGCCCTTCTGTGTAGGTTATATGTGAAATAATTTCAGACTGATCTCAACGAAAGAAACAATTTTCAGAAACATTTGGTTCTTTGTGCTGCCACAGAACTCTCACTGCAGAAAAGCATAGAGGCAAAACAACAGAAATACAGCCAACATAAACAATATGGTGGCATGGACCCTTTGGTACACTCCCCCCACCCCACCCCCAACCACACACCCAAAAACAGGAAATACATTCCCTTTAGCTGTAATCTATGGGACTGTGAAGCACAGACGCTCGCCTTGTGCACCATTTGTTTCCTGGCTTAGGCAAATCCCTGGCATATTTTTCCATTCTGTGTTGATTTTGCTGTTTTCCTCAGTGTTGCTGCAGTCACGTTTTTCTTCCTTGATTTCACCCTTTCCCTTTGTTTTCTCTTGTTCATCCCTTGGAGACACAGAGCATAGCAGTCTAATTAGTTAGCCAAACACCTTGTGAAACGTGATAATGGATAAAGCACACATATTGTATGCACACGCACACACACATACACGTGTATTCATACGCACGAGGCGTGCTGTGTCAAAAGGATTTGCCTGGCATGTAATTAGACACCAGTTGCATGTGACCAGTTGCACTTGTGCTCATTTGGTTGTTGGAGCGGGGAAGGTTAACACTCGTGTTTTCATTGATTTCATCATAAAGGATGTGAATCAGTCTGTAGGAATGGCATACAGAACAGCTGAGATCTAAAATATAACAAAAAAGGCATTATTAATTGATAATTAAAAGAGACAAGAGTGTTGGTATCTACGGGCAGAGAGTGGCTAAAAGAGAGACCATCAACCGTATACAGGAACAATTTGAATGTCATATGAGTAAATCAGTGTTTCTGGGAGCCTGCAGCTAATTCTAAATCAGTACCAGTGCTGTACTTTAGTAATACACACACACACAAATACGCACACAGCATCGCCCGCCTCCCCCTCTTCCTCCTATCTCTTTTCCCTCGCCGTCTCCTTCCCTCTGCTGCTCTTTGATCATCATTGCCACAGGAATGAAAGAAGAGCGACGGGTAGAAAGTAAATAGCATTGGTTTGGGCGCTCCATCGGTCACTGTGTCCCTGTTAGCCCTGCTGGCTAATCAGATCTTCTGCCCAACCTTGTTTTGGAGTTTATTAGTGGCATCCCACTGCAGAGCAGGGAAGAAACTGAAGATCACAGCGAGAGGGGGAGAGAGGGAGAGATGGCGGCACAAATGATAACATTTTGAATATAGATTCAGAGCCTCGTGAAACCTCTGTGGAGGAAGAAGAAGCCTCAATGGCTTAGACAGCGCCTTGTGGTGCAGGCGTGCTCATGCATACAAACAAATCATTATATGAACAATCGATGCTTCACAAACATGACCAAAAGTATGTGGACGGCCGTGTTAAACCTACGCTGTATGTGACTGGTGAGCATCTCAGTCCATAGCTTCCTACACCAGTAATCCTGCTGCTTTTCCAAATTGGGGATGTGCTGACCACTGTTGACTGTAGGTAATACACTATTGATAAGTATCTCATACAGCCTCATCTCAAATAATGCGAGCTATCCCTTTAATATGCTGCTATACCAGCCTACACAACTCTGGACAATGTTTTGCAACCTGGCTCAGGGATTTGCTATCATTCAGCACAGGTGAGGTCAGACACTGATGTTGGCCAATAGGGTGCATTGTTGGCATTTCAGTTCATCCCAGAGGTGTGTGGGTGGGGTTAAGGTCTAGGATCTGTCAAGTTTGTCTGAATGGATCTGGCTGTGTGCCACAAAGCTAAAGCCCACTCCTATCTAAAACAGCATACTGCAGCAATAAGATTTTCTTAGAAATAGCCATGAAAAGCCCATGGTTCCCGACATTTCATTCACTGCCCACATCTCAGATTCAGGGATTCAAACATATTTTGTAATCTGCATCAGAAATTTTATTTACTTTATTTATAATGTGAATTTGTTTTGGTTTTGCTCTGTACATGTAACATTCATTGTCTGTCTCTCCCCTAAAGCAAATTTTAATTTGTGATTTTGGGCTATATTTGAAGGAAATCATGTGAGCTGGTTAACTTGTGATTCAAGTTTCAGGCTTTGACATATTACTCAGAAGCATTTATTGAAGCTTGGTCGAGGAGCAACACCAAGTGAATCACTTTGTAATTGCCACCCACTCCTGTAGGTTACCTCATGTCAAGAAATATTTAACCTTGGTACCGGAAACTATGCTTTTAACCTAAGATACGTTTGCATGTCACATGCAGCGCCTTCTACTCCGATTGTGAGTCAGACTGTTTGGTCAAGGTAAAGCACAAACATATCCTCCTCCTCCGCCTCGGAAAATTCCTTCACATACTTGATATGACAGGTTTGGTTAGTGTTGATGGCTATTTCCTCCACAATCAACCAATATGAGTTTTTTAGGCAGGGTTTAGATAGTGAACATCATCTTTGCCAGCTAGATACCTAGTTCCACCATTACAAATAGTGATGTAAAAATGTCAAAAGAACATATCCTTTTAATGTGAAAGATTCTGGGAGCACAGTTTCCTTGCTGGTGTACATTAATGATTGTTTGTTTTTGCATTAAAATTTCCATGTACTACACTTAGCCAATTCTGTCTGTTACGCATCAGCATCTCGATACTTGTAAGGCTGACTCATCAACACTTTATTTGATCATCTTTGCACCGTGTGTTATATAACCTGTTTATTTAGGCATGACTGGACCTCAAATTATTTTTGCATAGAACTATGATTACTACTACCAGTCCCAATAGCAGCAAAATACTGTTTGTAATTCATTGTGCAGCACACTGAAAACATGCTGTAATTTTTATAAATATTTCTATGATGGCACATACAGATAATACAGCTTATAATAACGTTATAATACAACACATACACATAACAAGCCATTATGCTGATGGCTGTATAATATTTGTGGTCATTCTTGGATTGTGTTCACTTTGTTTCCTTGTTTGCTTTCAACTGGGCATCTTATGTCTGTCCTTTTTCTCCCCTTGATCATTTACTACATCCTTCTGTGTCATAATTGCTCTGTGTGTTCACACGCACAGAGACCTTACACACAGGTGCAGGCAAGTAAACAGCATTTCTCATGGCCACCACTTAGCTTTGTCACTTTCCTAGAGGCGAGAGTGGCACGGCATTGAATTAGTTTTATTTTATCCCTAATTGTTTTCTGCCTGAGGATTATTGCAAAGCGATTTGTGCGGAGCAGGGGGAAACACAGTGGACGCGTGAACGTCACCTTGTTTCATTTGTCAGCCTTGATTTGTTTGCTGTAAGTGTAATTGACTTATGTCTCTACAAAGGGGGAACAAATGAACAAAGAATTCAATTCTTTTTTTTTTTACTTCCTTACCTCCACTGTCAGAGCCTTTATGTTGTTCATTTGCGAATTCTGTGCCAAGGCTTCTAATTATGGAGCTTTTTTATGAAATATATCATGTCGATAAATGCCAATCCGTCAGCAAAGCAAGCAAAAGGATCGTGATATTTAAATAGTTATTCAAGCACAGTGCAAGGACTAGCATTATTGACTGGACATTAATCTAAAACAAGAAGGATAGTGCAGCCCTTTGTGCTGCCTTACAGGTATCTATGGCGTTCAGCAAATGCAGATAGCATCAGAGGAATGTAATACACTGTTAATGGAGTGCAGATAGCCTGGAGATAAACCAGTCACATCACTCACTCACTCACTGACCGGCTGACACTCCAGGGGAAGTAAAGTTGTGCGCACGTGTGTGTGAAAGCCATAACTCCGTACTTACTCCAACCCTTGGGTGTAATTAGATTTAAGAAACAGATATAATTTAAGACTATGGAGCATTTATCTCTGGTATAAAGCCATTGGCACAGTGTTCCCAAACTCCTCCACTCATTCACACACTCACATCCTTTAATTTAGCTGGAGATGACTATAGCAATTCTGCACAGCAAATGACAACTAATCAGTCCTGTGTTGCCACCCGTGTCTTTTTATGGCCCAAAAAATGAACACAGTTGATGAGTAAGGCATTATATCACTGTTTTGACACTGTTAATTATTCACTTGTTTTCATCATTGCATCGATTTTCTCTCCCACCCTTTTTTGTGTCTCTACTCAGGAGTTCATGTTACATTATTGGGTTACACTTTATATTAAGGTGCCTTTAATAAGTGTTAGTTAATTGGTAGTAAGGGCCTTATTAATTTTAAATTTAAAATGCTTATTAAAATGTGTTAGTAAGACTGTACATGTCAATAATATAAGGTATTTATAAACACTCAAAGGAAGCTTAACAGTTTATAGACTGCTTAAGAGTGTTAATAATAATATGGGATTCTAATAATTGTTTATAATAGTATTACAAACACATTTATTTGGTTGAACTAATTTGCCTATAAAATCTATAAAGCACGGTTAATGTCCAACAAGTGCATAATAAAGGATTTATCAACTTTAATTAGCATTGTTCCCACTTTAGATCCAACAGCCAAAAATATGTAGTTAACACTTAATAAGTGCGTAATAAATTATTTATTAACCTTAATCTAAAGTGTAAGACTAAAGTGTTGTTCACACTTTAGATCCAGCAGCCACAAAATGCATAGCTAACTCAACAAATGTGTCTGTAATACTATTATAAACAATTATAAGAAACTCAGAAAGCTTTTATTAACATTCTCAATAAACAGTTAGCAAGTTAGCAGGTGCTTATAAATGCCTTATAATCTGACAATTAAAGTGTTTATTATGCTGCAATTAACACTTATATAGTCTTATTAACAGATTGATGTTAATAAGCACCTTATTAAGGTCTTATTAACTATTAACTTGTGCTTATTACAGACACTCTAATATGAAATGTTAAACATTGTTTTGCTGTTTGCACACGCGCGCACACACACACACACACACTTCTATTTAGCTGTACCTATTTTCTCTGGAGTATTTGATCTGTTCAAATCCTCTCAAGTCAGTGCTAATATTTTCTCCTCCCACTCCTATCTTCTCTCTCCTCTCACCTTCCCTTCCACTCTGCTTTCCCCCTTGTATCAGCCTCTCTCCCTCACCGTCTCTCCCTCTCTTCCTCTAGAGACACTGGTTTGTTAATGACTTCACTGCGGTTTGTCTCTCAGTTGGCGCTGACTGCGGTTGATTATCTCACCATCAGCATTCAGCGTCAGAGACATCTGAGAGACTCTCCCACTCTCGCTGTTCAGCCGCGATGCGCAAATACCTTGTGATGTCACGCACAAATGAATATTAACGAGCAGCTACATGCTTCAGCCCGTCTTTCTTCATGAGGCAGACAGGAGGAATTAGCCTGTTCTAAGTCAAAAAGATATCAGTCTTGCTTTAAATATTGATGGGCTGTGGGATCTGTGCGAAGCTGTGTCTGAGATTTACAAATTGCTGCTGCCTCTAGCAAGGTTCACCTTTTGTAGTGGAGCTGCATGCTTTCTGTACATTGTGACAGAGTGGAAGCCAAAACTAACAAATATTTTAAAGGGATAGTTTGGATTATTTTTGATTATTTTTGACATGTTCCCAGTTTGAAGAGGCAGAGGAGTATCAGCACAGAAGCTAAACCATGTACTGCTGTGGACAGAGTCAGCAGAAAAACGTATTGTAGCCACTTAAAAAAAAGGCCTTTCTAAAAACTCAAGATCAGTTCAGTGTGTGCTGTTTTTAGAATATTTTCATTGCTTTACCTCGCTGTCAGACAGCCTTTTCCCACCTGATTTTTTTAGGTGGGCCTTTTTTAAGTCTATGCTGCTGCTGATCCTGTCCACAACAGTACATTGCTTAGCTTCCGTGCTGGTGCTCCTCTCTGCTTCTCCAAACTGGGGCCCTATTGACCACCATCTACTGCAGGTAATACAACTGACAATACTGCATACAACCTCACTTAAAATAATCTGAACAATCCTTTTAAAAGAACTTTATAAAGTCTACTTTTATGGTTACATGTCAGAGATTGCAACCTCTGACATCTTCTTCTCTTCTTTTCTGTCTTCTTTTCCTGCAAAACTACTCATCACTATGGTTACTGTTAACACGTTTGCAGGATTTCAGATTAAATAACAGGAGTTGAAATTAAAATTGAGAGCGCTGAAGGCTAACCATAAAACTCTATCAAGGCCAGATCACACCCTTGGGCAGAGTGACGCGGTTCATTACAGTTTAGCCAATGAGAAAGGATAAGAAGGCTGACAGAAATACAGTGTAATTGCTTGTGAAAGTCTTCCTATTAGTTGGAGAAGTCAAATCGTGTGTGTGGGAACAGAGTGACATTTTAACCTCCACTAGGCTACACGGTCAGCTTCTTTCGCTTCTAAGCAGTACCAATGATGAGTCATGCTCAGACACAAAAACAACAGTTTGGATCCAAGGGTGCATTTTTTTTAATGTCTCCTTTTAAAAACAACAACAACAAAAATAATCTAATTTAGCAATGGAAGAATATTTTCCTTTTGCCAGAAACAAAGCTGGAAGAGCTGAAACTGGAACCATTTGTGTGTGTGTGTATATATATATATTGCAATTATGCAAGCATTGTTTGAGAGTTTCAAACTCTCCTGAGACCTTTCTTTTTTTAAAGCTTGAAGAGAACATACACTGTAAAAATGAAAACAATTGAGACAATGAAAGATATCAAGACAACTTACTAAAAAAAAGAATTGATTAATAAACTCATAAACTAACTAAAGTGCATCATTGGAATTAATAATTGTGAATTACAATGTTTTCAAATTACAGTTACATATATTAGTATATATTTACGATATACAGTAGATTTTTGAGTACATTATATCACTATCACTGTAAATTAAATTGTACTTCTCAGCATTGCAATTGCAGTTAGTGTGGCAGTCGGTGGAGAGTTCGAGCTCACAGAGCACAACGGAAGCATCAGCCCCTGGCCTTGACCACTGACAAGTTATAGCTGCAAAGGGTCTCGTATAGAAAGAGTACACACTCGCACAAACTACACATAAAAACACACACATAGTTCTTCACTGTGCACTTCATCTCCCTCTCCCCCCGTCTCTCTCTTACCACCCATCATTTATTGGCTAATGTCTCCCCTCTACTCAGCCATCAAAATCTTGCTGCTGTATCTATTTTTCTTTTCTTTTTTCACACCCTTCCTCTTCCCTCCTTCTGGGGGAAAATCAGCTGTATCAGCACTGTGCTTACCTTCCACCCTGAGAACACACACACACACACATGCACACACTGACTGAGTGAATAAGATTAAAGGACGAATGACCTGATTTAGTCTCTGTCTGTTTACAGCTGTAAACACGCATATATTTTAGAGGGGAGATCACAAACATGGAAATGTTCAAATGAATAAAACTGCATGTTTGCGTGAATATGTGAGCATGAATCCCTGAATAGCTGGAGAGCCTAATGAAGGAGTTTCTCACCATGACTCATCCTCACTCAACTCAGGCTCATGGTCGGAGTTTTTATATTTCCTACATACTGATGATGTTTCTCTCACCACCCTACTTTTTATATTCTGCCCTCCTTCAACGCTGCCATCTCCTCATTACAATATCTCCTCTCTTTTCCAATGCAGCCATCTTTCCGCACATGCACTCTGTCTCCCTCTCTGTCTGTCTCTGGTTCCCATGGGTGGTGGTGGGATAATTGGAAGCAGAGGTTCTTCATTGAGAAGATGCTGAGGCCAGTCAGGTGGAAAGCCCTCTTAATAGACCTCTGCTCTCTCTCTCTCTCCACACACACACACACACACACACACACACACACACACAGTTATGAAAACACTTAGACACACACATACAGCATATACTACTCTGAAAAAGAGAATTGTTAGACCAACTTTAAAAAAAAGTGTAGAGTGGCACCAGCCAGACAACAGATGGTGAAACACCTACTGCAATGTCATCACAGCTGCCAGATGCAACCAGCTGAGATTTGCGAAGTTCTGCCAACGTGAAAAAACAAAATGACCTCCTCATACGTTGCTGGTACAAGCTGGTACAAGATTTAAAACTAAAGCAGTTATTAATCACTTGTGGCCCCAAGTGGCTGATTAAGAAAAGTGAGAAGTCAGCTGTCAATAGTTGTATAAAACAGAGCAGAAAATAGAATCATTGCCGTGCAGTTGTATGCCTCTGCCAACCAGTCAAGTTGCACCCTGTCCAGACTCTGAAGGAATTTAATATGGAACATATCACTCTATTGACCTGTAACTTTGAAGGAATTTAGTAAAAAGTATGAATTTTTTTTTTTGTGAAATGGAAGTTCTCACTATACATGTGTGATTCCAGTGAAATAATTTCCAGAGAGAAACATGTGGTCTTCACTTAGAGACTATTTTTACAGACTACAGAGGACTGATAAAGAGCTGAAAATTAGGATGTCACAGTGAAGCTGACCTTGTGTGTGACCTGAATATAAAATCTTATCACCTCATCATTTCATCCTATTGGATATTTGTGAGTAATTTTGTCATAATTAGCATAAAAATTATTGAGTTACGGCCAAAAATGTGCTTAGTTTGGTCACAGTGACCTTTCACCTTTGACCACCAAAATCTAATTAGTTCATCATTGCGTCCAAGGGGGGTGGTTGAACTTCACGAGAGCGAGACGGACGTGAGGTCACAGTGACCTCGACCTTTGAAGTTTGATCACCAAAATTGAATAAGTTCATCCTTGAGTCCAGCTGATCATTGTTCATTCAGAAAATAGTCATGAATGTGCACAAAAAAAATTGCCTAATCGGTCTAGTAGTATGCAAGGTTAGCTCTAGACAAGATGACAGCATCAGCAAACTGTTGTAGGTTTACTTTCTCTCCATAAGTCATATTCATTTAACTTCGTAGTTTCACTCTGTATGTTTCTCCCCTGGTCATCCATGACCCCCTAAAGAGGCTTTACACCACCTTACAGGGCTGCCCCTGGAACTACTATCAACTATCAATTTAAGGCAGGTCTAGTTAAAAATGTCCAACTCTATTATTTGCCTCATCCAAAAGTAGAATACTGCTCCTTAACAACCAAATAGTTCGGTTTCAGGAAAATAAGTTTTTTAATATCGTAACATTAGTGTCTTATTTCAGTTTGTTTAATATAAAGAGTATAATTGCTAATGTTAGCCTGACTTAATGATAGCTGCTTTCGTTCAGAGAGTTTACAAAAACTTTAAACAACCCAATTTAACTAATTCAGGTGGACTTTTTATATCTAACATAATACATTATTTGATCACAAAACATTTTTGTCTTGCATTAGACTTCTTTCCGAGTCAAAAAGAAAAAAAATGGTGGCTCAGCTGCAGGGGGAAAAAATCTGGAAAAGACAGGGCTGTCCTGATCCTACCTGATGCACTTTTACTGAAATAAGAATAGCAGGTTATAGGAGTGGAATGTAAATTTGAGTTGTTACAATCCACAAAAACAGACTGGCATCACTAAAGCAGAATCTGAATGGGACTCATTCAAAACATTACATTACTTTAAATGTCTACTGAAATACACTTTTTACAGTGTGCTCAGTGTGGATGCACATACACCTATTCCTTTCCTCAGAGGCCCCCATTTCTGAAATTACTCAGCTTTCCATACAGTAGAAAACAGCCAATGATTTCCCATAAAAGTGCTATTTTCCATAACTTCTCTGTCTGTCTCTTTCTCTCTTCTTCTGTCCCTCACACTCTTTCATCCTCCCTCCATCAATTTACCATTCACTTGAGACACCTGTGCTGCAAATCCATCCTTTTGTATCGCTCAGTTGCAATCATATCTCGCATCTTTTTCCTCGATAACAGGCAATCCCCCAGCTGGCTTTTTCACAATGCCGGCTGCACGCCTCAGATTGCCACAGCCCATATCACATTGCAATATTTAATCTCCCCTCGCATGTGGAGCCAGTTTTTGTGTGTTTTCTGACGGTATCCATTTTGTTTTCTCTTAGCTTGGAAAAATGATTCCCGGTATCTGGCTTATGCCAGATGATCACGATTTGGATGCGTCAAAAATCCCTCCCAGTTTGTAGAACGCCCCCCACCACCACCCTTTCAGCCATCATACCCTCGATCAGCTCCCCCCCTTCCCCCACAGTGCGCCGCTGAACCAAGATGGCTGCCTTCCAACTCAATTTGCGGTCAGCGAAGGGGCTATTTGCATGAACATGTGTCCCATCGTTTAGCTGATATCCCACCGTGACAATCTCACAGAGAGGAGTGAAATCACGCATATATTACAGTCCTCTTCCCTTTTTGGTCCAATTCATCTTTCCCGCACTGGTGTTTTGCAATTTTTCCCACCTCCAATGTGGTACTTAAGGATTAAGTGAAACACTGAGGCTTCTCTTAACACCAGGGGATAGACGGGAGGGATGTAATAGATTGTAAAGAGTGGGATACACATGTAGTAAGAGAGTGCGTGTGGGAATATAAAGTGAAAATTAAAGTGGCACTTGGGTAGGGAAATTTTAAGAATGAGCTAAAAGTAAGGTGAACAACATTGTCCTTTATTAAAATCTGTAAATCAGGGATCTATAGCATGCATGCACACACACACACACACACACACACACACACATACACTGTGCACAGAAGAATCAACCTGTGGTGACTGGCAACAAATGAACAGTGGACACCTGTTTTTTAATTAGCATGTGTGTGTGTTTGTGAGTACTGCCAGTATGTGGGTGGCAAACATGTTAAATGGATTTAATAGCTAAACCTGGTAGAGCTGCTGCTGAAAGCTGTTCCTAATAAGACAAGGCTCATTACTCAAAACTATATTACTTGTTTCCAACATCATTTTAGTACATTAGTTATTAGTCCCTCTGAGGTTTTATTTGTCACACTACTCATTACAGTACTTTATTAACCTCCAAACATGGTGATTCTGTTTGCTATTACCTCTGAAAATCAGGATAACTTTTTGATTGGGTTAGAATGGTTTGAGAAACAAAAGCAT
>JAJHUR010090509.1:751-45033 GCA_027495735.1 Lutjanus campechanus | reverse complement strand
CTCACACTTGAAGGGCACTTCCTGTCATTTGTTGGAGCAGCTGAACAGAGCAGCATGAAGTCTGAAGTCTGTTTTAAGTTGGGGGCAGCGAATTAAACACTCAAGTTACAGCTGGTGGAAGAAAAAACGGGAACATCTCCTGTACAGTGTAATATAATCCAGTATAATAAATATACAAATGTCACTTATCTGGAACTTTCTGTTGTCAGACAGTTTGTTTTTCCCCAGAATATTTTTCATAAATTTTAAACAAATGAACAAAGGATGCACTTATCTGTAGACTGCACATTAGATATGCCAATTTAACACAAATATATATAATTTCTTTTGCAGAAAACACCTGAATTTGAAAAGTGCACAACAGATATGTCGGTTTTACAGCACAGCACATCCATAATAAAGGAGCACACCATGTCCCGCTCATCCCTCAACCCCACCAGCCCCATTTACAAGCCATATATAAACCATACCATATATAAAAGGGCACATTGTCCCTGGAGTCTTACAAGGAGGTGCTGGAGGTCAGGTTTTGTATTTAGAGAAGAAAGAAAGGGAAATTAATAAATGAACAAAAGAAGGGAGGTTTAGACAATAATAAACTTGAACTGATTTAAAAACCTGCCTATCCTGGCAGTGGCAGCGCTGGTAGGATGGGAGCAGGGATTCTCAGCCTTTTGTAACTTAAGGCAGACTTCTGATTGTTAAAAAATTTATGAGGAATAAATGAGAAAATGACCAAAAAATGAGAAAAAGTAAACTGGGCTGTGATTTAACACACTGTGCTTTCAGCTCAGCATCACTGTCTGCTGTGATGAATCCAAATTTAATGTGTCTAGATTTCCTCATCTCATGCTTTAGAGCTTTGACTGGCGCAGGGTTGTCTCCCACATCACTTCTTCGTCTTAAAGACCGATCCACTCTGTGTCCGTGCACGTCTGTATCCGAGTGAACATTAGCTAGCTGCTGTACCTACGCCCGACCTCCAGCATAGATTAAACCCTAAAGTATAAATCTTACTTAAAAGTGCCAAAACACATTTGTCTTTAACTGATCATATGTTGTGATTGACTTGTTGATATTCAAATGTAACTGGTCATTAAAATTAAGTGTTTTATTCATGTGAATTCTGACCACATTTAGAAAATATGAAGATTATAAAAATAATTATGATAAAATAATAATGATCTAACCATTTAGTTGAGAATGGCTGGATTAGAGCATTAATGCTGCCTTCACGACAACTTGGAACTCATACAATTCTGAAAATACAATGTAATATAATGTAACGCCACTCAAAGAATTTGGAGCAAATCCATCTACCCTTCTATTTCATGAAGAAGTTATTGTCTGATATCACACAACAATAGCCCTTTGAAGCCTAAAGTAATACATAGTATCATATAATAAAACCAGTTCTGCATGTAAATTAGGTACCATAACATAAAATGTATTGTGGCATCTTTTATCTCTCGCCTGGTTCTTCCTCCTTTGTGTTGTTGATGCAGGGAAGCAGCACTGCTGAGGGCTCAAATGAGTGTGTACCTGCCAACAAAATTTGTCACAGTCATTCATGTTTTTTGTTTGCTTTTGGCATCATGCACCGGGAAGGCTTGTGGGTCGGAAGTTGGAAATTTTAACTGGGAAATTCCAAACTCTGATATCGACCCAAATGCTGCATCTACTCAGAGTGACTGTGAGCCGTAGGTCTGACAGACATTTCATACCCACAAACATCAGAGAGTCAGGAAGCTCTGCAGTGTTTAAAACCAGCCTTAAGTTTTGGCTGAAGTCATCACAAAAGTGTCACCACCAATGATCACCTTGTGTTTATTAATTTTTTATTATATTGATTCTATTTATTAACTTGTATTGAACTGTTTTATGTCATGTATTTGCTGTTAGTTGCCTAGCCTACCTGCCCAGGGACAAAGGACGCAAATTAGCTGCTAGCTAGCCAACTTCGGTGCAGATAATTTTATTTGTGTACTGTCCCTACAAAAATAAACAATAAAAGAAAAAAAATAATTGAAGACATTTTTCATTACAATGAATGGACAATTGAAAATGCTTGAGAAAATATGTTAAGAGCAAAAAAAGTAAGAAATTTCAAGTCAATTAAATAGAAATGTATTCAAAACATCACACATTTTATATCTTTTTACTTTTCTGTATTTTCCCATTAAACTGCTCAAACAAGAAAGATTTATTCTCATTAAAAACTATGAAAATTAAACAATTATAGTAATAGTTTCCTGACAATGGCACAATAACTGCTATCTAAATTTCAAAATGTTGTTTTCAGAATGAATTTTTAGTTTTTTGATTCTCAGCAGTGAATTCCAAACAAATATTTAAATTTTTTATATATATAATAACTCCTGGATTGAATGTTGTGTGGATCTGGGGGATTGCAGGGGTTTGGAGGGTTTATAAATATTTGTATTTAGTTCATCTGTATTTTGTTTATGTATATTTCCTTTATGTGGTCTGTCTCTCAGTGGTAAGACAGAGTATCAGGCCACTCATGGAGGCAGACTGAGGAGAGCCAGCACGTTCGAGAGAAGGCCGAGCAAGAGATACCCCTCCCGCACACAGTCGCTGGGCAAAGGTGAGACTTATCAGCACATACAAACCTTGATGACTAACAGCGTCTGTTTAATCCTTCACCTGTCTGTTCTTATTAGCATGAAGGTCACCTACTTTGGAAAACTTGTGTTCGCTGTTCAGAATTACTGTTGAACATATTATTTTCATGAGCGAGAAGGAAGAGCTGCCGCCTGTAAAAACTGTCAGCACATCCAAAGGGGTTTTCTCTGAAAATGTATGAAATGTAATTCATTCATAATTCAAAAAACTTAAAAACAGCTCTGGTTCTTTTTAAAGGAAGTGCTCCAGATTCGTATGTCAGGTTGTTACACTTAAGTGTCACCTTTCTACTCTGTCAAAAGCACCTGCAGTACTCTTCACTCCTCTGTACCTCCCACCCTCCGTGCACAAGCCTCCATCGCACCATAATCTATTATGCATGAATGATCAAGGGCAGACTGCAGACTGTATTTACTTCAAGACTGCCAGTGTTGACGTCCACACACACACACACACCTTTTATTTATTGGATGGTTTGTCATTCAGACCTGCAGTACAAACTGAATGAAGATGGAAGTGCTTGTAATAGCTGCGAGCTCTCAGAGTGATAACATGTATGAACAACAGACTTTCACCAGATAACTTCTTTGAAAAAAGTGCAGATAAATGAAAATAAAATGACAAACTGTCCTGTTTTCTGCTCCTCTTCTTCTATGTCTCGCTCTGCCAGCTGCCATTTCCCCGGCCAAGCCGCCACATATCAGGTAAACACCCACAAATATACATAACACACACATTCACGTTCATGTTGCTGTACTTGTGAGGACATTCCATATACTATCACTCCTTATCCTCTAAACTTGACCTTAATCTGCACCTTAATCTCAACACTAAAATCCCTTTGTAAAAGAAAGTAAAATGGTAAAATAGTCGTCACTTTGTGTTTGTTTGTTGTTGTTGTTTTTTTGTTTTTTTTTTGTTTTTTTGACACATTTTGAGGATATTTCGCCTGTTTAAAACTCTCAACGCCCAGTTTCAGCTGGGATAGGCTTCAGCCCCCTGCAATCCTTCACAACTTAGGTATTTTACAACCTGGACCCTATTTTCTCATGTTTTTGTGTCTAAATCACCAATAGGGACCACAGTTGTTGAAATTGGACCAGTATTGAGGGATAGTGCTGCAGCCAGAAGAACTGAAACTAAGTTGCAATGTAATCCAATGTTTTTGATGAGTCTTATTTTGTTTGTTTTGAAAGAAGGTGACGATGTTAAAATTACATTTTTGCAAAGGGAGTCTGGTTAGTTTGGCGAGAGCAATAAAACAACTGTTACAGCTTAAACAAAAAATATCTTATGCTTTAAAAAAGGTTTATCTCTGTAACGATCCGTTCCATAATGTTGTCAGACACTTACAATGACAATCTGAGCCTGTCTGTGGCAAAAAACAGCACTTTTAGTGGACATATTTGACGGTGCACAGTTTCCCGGAGGGATTATGTTATAGCTAAGTTTAGCCACAGCTGGCTGCAGCACTTTCCCTCAACACTGGACCAATTTCAAAAATTGTTGTCAACCATTAGTAACTTAGACACAAAAATGTGGGAAAATGGGGTCCAGTCTGAAAAATACAGATGTTTCTCTTTAATGTTTTCAGTTAGTTTTTTTTTTGTAAATCTGCTATCAGTGATTACTGTCATTCTTTTCCAGCTCTCACGCCAGCCCTGATCCCAGCCTACATCCAGTGAGTGACCTCAAATAACCCACTTTCACACACACACACACATGCAGCAGCCACTGATCTGGCTTCGCCCTTGTGACAACATTTAATTTCAGCGTCTCTTCAATCCGTCTCTTCTCCTCCCCTCCAGTACCAGCACAACATTCCTATTGGTCACGAGCCGTGGCACCCGCCCCATCCTGCCCTCACACCCCCAGTTTACCTGCAGCCCTCCGGACACACACCATCACACAGGTAAGACACCCGACCACAGAGGACACAGACAGACAGCAGGGTTTAGACATACTCAAGGACGTGATGATGCGTCAGGCTTATATTTGGGGTCCTTAAGTTTCTATTTTTAGACAAAGTCACTCATCTGACACTCTCGGTTCGCTGCTCCACATCATCTGTTCTTCATCACGCTTCATGTCATAAACTACATATGTATGTGCGTGTCTCGTCTACCTTCATGCTTATGTGTGTCTGTGTATGTGTGAACCTCCATCTCCCTGTCATGTTCAGGCCTTCTGTCGAGTCTGCGAGTCCCACGTCCAGTCATCCCCCCGTCCCGGAGCGAACCAGCGGCGCCATCCCAGGGTCCATCAGTGTGGTTTACAGGGACAAGGTCATGACTGCACTTTGACCTCTGTTTGACCCAAACTGAGACTCTTAACACTGAGACTTACACAGACTGGTGTCCATGTTGATGGACTCAACAAGGAAAAAAGCTGTCTCCATCTTCCTCACCACCTCTGTCATCACCCATTCGTCACATCCCCTCATGTGTTTCAGTGTGCACAGTCATGAAATATCCCCAAAAAGGACAAAGGACTTTATCATGTAGTTCAAAAGTTTTCAAACTGACTGTCATTGCCTCCTCTGGGGGGTCTGGAGAACATATGGGGAGGCGCAGAAGGAGAAGACATGAGGCGAAGATCCTGCTTAAGGGGGAAGAGACAATTCTGAGAACAACATGAAGTTAGTTATCATCATTTTTAACACAGTCAAAATCAGCATCAGTGAATGTGAAACCTAGCTTTCTAGTTTTTCATTGTCGGGACATCCATGCGTACATGATGAACAGGCTCTGCTAACGGCTACTCAACAGTTGCATCAGCAGAAGTGAATGTGACACCCGGCTGATTCAGGCAGTTAAGCTACTTTAAAACTCTAAGCACCATGATGGTGGCGGTTTGCACCAAAAACTGTGCTCCTTCTCTGGGTCTTTACTCAGTCAAATATGAACACACAGATTTGACACACATATCTTTAGATTCAGTTTGACGTAACCTTTCGAGGAATATCACTATTTCTAATGATTATTGTAAGTAAACCTCCATCAATTTGCTTAGAATTCACAGAAAAAGATGTGCCTTATAACTACAGAACTTGTCTTAAGAATCATCACATTTTTGAGTTTCCTTCAGTATCAAAGTAATCCAGTGATACCTGTCTGCACATCCTGTGGTGCCTTTCAAACAAGTACTGCTCATAGCTTATTCAGTGCACTTTTCATGGTTCCAAATGTAGCCTAAAATGATAGGACTGTAGCGAACAGCTAACTCACTGACTCTATGGTAACATTATACCTCCTGTTTTCAGACCAAATTACGGGAACTGTTTCAAAAATTAGAGCATTATTGTTCCGATATTTATCTCCCAAGTTGAAGTAAGACAAATGCTAACAATGAGAGTGACAAGTAGGGTAGGAGAGCCTATGGTGGCCACTAAATTTGCGAAAGAACATATCTGGAGCCAGTGTTTGCTTTGTCCACCATGCCACCATGTTGGCATCCATGGAAGAGGACCTGCGCCCCTCTGTAGATGTACAGTTCTTATTTTCAGGTCATTTTACACTAATAAAAACATACTTATGAATATTATATTTATATTATTATATATTTCTGCCATATTCTGCCAATAAATCTCTTAGACACTGCACCTTTAAAACTGTCAGTGCCCCCAACTGTGCCAATTTGTGCCAAAAATCGCTTTCCATTTCGGGGTCATAACTCAGTCAAAACTGAGCACACAGGCACGATGCATATATCTTAAGATTCTGTGTGTTGTTCCCTTTCTGGGGATATCATTATGTTTGATGTCTATAGTGAATAAACCTTAATAAATCTGCTTAAAAGTCAGAAAAAAGATGCACCTTACAACTGTGGAACCTAAGAATCAGCACAGTTTTATTTAGTATGAAACTAATCAAGTGATACTTCTCTGAACATCCGTGGGTTCATTACAAACAGGCACTGCTAATAGCTAATTAACACTTGCATCAGCAGCAGTGACTGTGACAACCAGCTGCTTCAAGCAGTCAAACTACTTTAAAGCACCCTGATTGTTGCAATTTGCACCAAAAACTGCACTCCTTCTCTGGGTCAGAACTCTGTCAAATCCAAACACACAGGTGTGATACTGACAGCTTTAGATTTGGTGTCACTCCCACTTTCAGAGAATGTCATTATGTGAGATATCCATGGTTTAAATATCACAGAAAAAGATGTGCCTCATAACTACAGAACTTGCCTAAGAATCATCATGTTTTTAGGTTTCAGCTAGAATCAATCCAGTGATACTTGTCTGCACATCCTTTATTGCAATGCAGTCAAGTACTGCTAATAGCTAATTTGGCACACTATGAATGATTCTGATGCCAAAATGTAAGCAAATGTAGCCTAAAATGATGGGGATGTAACTCACTGACTCCATGGTAACATTATACCTCCTGTTTTCAGACCAAATTACGGGAACTGTTTCAAAAGTTATACCATGGTTATCCTCGGTCTCTCAAGCTGAAAGAAGACAACTCTTAATCAAAGGAGTGATGAATTCTATTAATATAATGTCTTTTTTCGGGTTGCACTATCATCACTACTGCTCAAAACACTAAAAGACACCACTAGAACACAAACTAAAGATAGGATCAGGTTTAATAGCTTTGTGCCTCGGTTTTCTTGTGGACATTTATATGTAATCACTGTCATTTTAATCCCTCATTTTGTTTACTGTAAGATCTCATTTGCCTTTATCTTAATGCCTTAGAAATCTTTGTGACAGGTAATTTATTCAAATCACTTTAATTTCAGTGAGATTAAGTGATGTGAGTGGTAAATGAGGTAATTCGCAGCGGGTTAAAGGGGTCGAGTTAAGCACATATTTAACGCTGGTTTAGGGATTAAGCTGCTTTAGAACGTATAGTATATAGTTCAGTGTGAAACAGAAGCGTGAGCTGGAATCCTGCATATGTGGTGTTGTGCTTTTAAAGTGAGGTTTTTGAATAAACTTTAAATTGATATAGCAGGTTATGGATTTGCTAAATCAAACAACTGTTTACAGTAAGTGTTGCCAATATTTTGCTGTTGTAGTGTGTTGCCTTTTATTCTGTAACATTTACTTGAATCACGCAATGCCTTTAGGGGTGACAAAATGTTGCTTTCCAAATAAATATGTTTATAATTGAAAAAAAAAGCAAGGATCTGTCCTTCATTGCTACAGACACATACTGTCTTTTACAGATTTGCAGGGTTTTTTTGTTGATGAATGTTTTAAAGCCTTGAGTAATGAAGTTGGAATGATTAAAAGTTAGATAATGATCAGAATGACTTCTAATAATGAAACAATAAATTTCTGAATATCACAGTTCGTAGGAGAAACAGAGGATGTAGTTTAAGTTTGTTTTGATTGCATGTGTCGTCTTCAGTTTCCCTCTCAGCGGTCCAGCCTCAGACCATCAGTTCAGCGTCGAAGAGAATGAGACTTCGTATTCTGGCAAGATCCACCACCATCACCGCCGCCACACACACAGCCAGGACACGCTCTGCCACACACACACCAAGAACAGTGAGTACTTTGAGCCTGAGGAGAAGCTGTCCAAACACTGTCTGTCTGCAAATCTGTGACATGTCTGTACTGAGCACTGATGCTCTTTTAACGTTGGTCAGCATCCTGTGTCAGCGCATCCAAATCATGCACAAACAACCATCCCGCTTAAAGGATGGAGTCACCAAGTCAAAATCCTCAATCTTCGCAGTTTCCATGTTTATTTAAAGCTAATATGAGATGAATGTAGGATGTTCTTTCAGACTGTAGTGTATGGTGGCCCTGAGAGCTCAACACACTGCAACTTAAAGGGATAGTTCACCCAAAAATGAAAATTCAGTCATTATCCACTCACCCTCATACCGACTGAAAATTGGGTTTAGTTTTTGGATCCGCAAAACTGTGTGAAGTGAAGGGTGACCAGTTTTTCAAATGGAAAAAAACTAACAAAGGAAAAGCTTTAAATGTCTCCTTACTGCTTGTCTGGTGTAACCTAAATCTCCTACAGCCCCGACATGCCAAGCTGATTTGAAAGACGTGATTTACACCAGTTTTTAGATTAGTTTTTAGCCTGAATCTTCACTGTAGATCCTTAGCTTGGAGCCACGTTCATGTGTGTGTGGTGTGACAGTGTACACACACAAGTGAACGGCATGTTGGGGCTTTACGAGACTTGAATTATGCCAGACGAGCTATATGGAGACATTTTCTGATTTTTTTTGGTTGTTTTTTTTTTTTTTTGTGGTCTAAAAAAGCTAAAGTTAGCATAAGAGTGAGTAAATACCCTCAACAAACAAATACAGAAGCACACTGCAAATATAAAAAACATGAACAAATACAGAAACACAAATACAGAAACACACTGCAAACAGAGATGTGCTGCAAGCAGCAAGACAATAGCAGCTGTTTCCAGGGGAGAGTAAAAAGTGATGAACACCCCTGGACACTGCTGCGACATGCTTGTTGTTGTCCCCCTTAAAAATTCACATTTTAGCTATTTTTCCAAAATGATTTATGAAAAGCCAAATTCAGTATCTTCATGATTCACAAACCATGGCAACAACAAGCATTTCCCAGCTGTGTTCATCTCTTTTTAGTGTCCCATATGTTTTGTCAAATTGGCGAGGATGTTTTCTTAATTTTCTTGTGTTTTGTGTGTTGCAGGGACAGTACCTCAAAGACAGAATTTTGTACTAAAAAGGCTACAACTTTGAAAGATACTCACTCGATTTATATAACTCAGAGTGCCGAAGCCTCAAATTAGTTTCAGATAAAAAAAATTACAATCTGTGTAAAAATGTATCCTAAAGTTTGTCCTTCATCTCTTATACTGAAAGTGCATTATGAACAGACGGATAGACTGCACCTGACTACTGTTACCAGCTGTGAAAACCAGTGGTATTGTTTTCACCTTGTAAGTGTGTGTGTGTGTGTCACCATGGCAAAATGTGGTCCTGCAGACACCGACTGTAGGGAGAACTACAACAGAGGTGGTTTTGAGTACTTCCCCCGGTGTTTAAATGTTTTAAAGATTTTGTCAGCGTGATAGTCACAACCGTGCAAAATGCAGTCATGGAACTTTACAAGTGTACAGTTAAGATCAACGTGAAGGCCAAGTTTGAAGACGGGTGTGGTCCCACCCATGAGTACTGAGTAATCATGTAATAATGTGGTCATGACTACTGAGTATTCACGGGTCAGAATGTCAAAATGTTTTGTCAATATTTTGAAATATTCACTGTATGCACTTGTGCCCTCAACACATTACTGTGGAGATTAGCATGATTTAATGTCTGGCTGCAGAAACAATGTCAATTTTGAGACTTAAGGTGAAAAAGAGCTCAAATTAAATGAGCATTATGCAGAATGCTGACAAGTTTTGGGGTTTTATTTGTTGCTTTGCCCATCACAGTGTCATTTACCTGTTTCACTGAGGTGGCAAAACAAATCTCAGTTGCAGATGTAGCAAGATACCACCAGGGTTAAATCAAAAAATAAGTTTTTGTGATTTGGATGAACTGCCCCTTCTTTTTTCTGTATAGTTTTGATTTGTTCTGTTTATGTATAAACAGATAATGCGTCTATACCATTGCATGTCTTAGTATTATATTCTAAATATATATTATTGTGCATTAAACATCATTAAACTTTGTGTGTATCAGAACGTCGAGCTCCTCCCTGCCCTGCAGATGAGTTGGAGATCTCTCAGTCTCTGCTCAAGGCTCTGGAGTCAGAAAGTGATTCTCCTCCCTGGCCCTCGCTGCACGTCAACATGGACAAGGTCAAACACTTTCCACACACATTGTTTTCACAATCTGCTCACAATAAGATCCAAACTCAACTATATTTACCTTCCTCCTTGCTCCCCTGCCAGGGAGAGGAGAAGCAGCTGTCTGAAAAGTCTCTGCACCCTCCGGCCTCTCCAGCGATGCTCCCTGACCATCTCAAGTGTAACATCCTCAAGGCCCAGATGGAGGCGGCTTTCAGAGTGAGTACCAAACCTCTGCATAACCATCCACCATCCAAACCTTGTGTACTGTGCTGTGTAACTAACAGCGGTGTCCTCCTCTCCCCTATGATGAAAAAGGAAGCTCCAACAACACCGAGAGTGAAGAACTCAAATGAGACCATCAATGACAGGCCAGTACCTTCAACCTTTACACATGTTTCTCCACACATCTGTTTAACACTAACTCTCCATCCTCAAACATCAGTTACATCCTCATGGCTTATTTCTAGTTCTTTCAGTACGTCTTGTAATTAATAGTGCATGAATTGCTTGGAAAAAAGATAAAAATAGATATTCCCAAGCATACACAAATTTGAAACAACTCATCAATAACTATTTAAAACTCTCAACTACACTGGGAGATGTGGAGATATTCAGAAATTATCACATATCATAAACTATAATTCAGTCTTTTCATCTGTCAAATTATGAATAAAAGGGATAAAAAGAGACAATTAGTAGTAACTCTTAAGTTTTAAATAAATGAAGCAAAGTTTTGCCAACCTATAATCGTTTGTTGGGATAATTTGCTTTTTGTCATTAGATAACCTTGAAACTTTGACTTTTCAGAAACTACAGAGGGACCTGTAAAAGGGACATATGAAAAAACATGAGCTCATATTAGCTAAATGTGTGACTATGTAAGTTGCTTTTACAGGTCCAGTAGCAACATCTTTTAACCGTCTTCAAAATTTGGTTTTCTTTTCAACAAAGGCAAGCCTAGCATATACCATATTCAAGGGCAGGCGAAATTTGACCGAAGATCCACAAGGTCCCAAGCTTGCTCATCTGCTACTGGACCACAGAGTAAAAGGGGCGGGACTTTATCGTTGTGCAGGCACAATGAAATTACAGTTGCATCCTCCTCAAATGGTGCTTGTATTCAAACATATTTAAGACTTGGATGTATTTATAAGGAATAAATAGACAGAAATGAAAGATCTTAGCGATAGAAGGTGCAGAAAGTACAAAAGTAAGCAGTTAGAATACAGTTAACAATAAAAATATAATAAAAGACCACTGCAATTAAAGTGACAGTGCAAAATAAGTACAAAAGTACAAAAATAAGCAATATAAAGAGGGCTTAAAATTTATGAAGCTCTGTGGAGCCACAAAATCATCCAGCATTTATAAGCTTTAAAGGAAGCTTTCTCCTGTCTTTGTCTTTGTAGTATTTTGTCATGTCTGTGTGTGTCTCTGTGTATGTGTCAATGTGTGTGTGTGTTGTGTGTATGTTTGTGTGGATGGGGATGCAATATTACCAGTGATGCCTGTGTGGTACTTAGATGAGCAACTTAGATAGGGTCGAACCATGATATTTGATTTTGTTTTTCGTTTTTTTAAGAAATAACAATTATCACTTAATAAATAAATATACATATATATGTATATATAATAAAAAAGAGACTAACTCTCTGTGTGATGCCTCTGGTCTTTAGGTATCAGAGCTCGTCCCAAGACTCGGCTGCATCCAGTCTGACTGCAGACAAGACGCCGCATCGGCAAGACCGCACCCCGACGCCGTCCAAAGCCAACGCAAGCACCACCCGCAGAAAACGACTGGTCAGACAATTCAGCTTGTGAGTGCTCATCACCTGTGATTACTGTCGAAGGCCACAGCTCCAACAGGGAAATTGCACTCTGGAAGCAAATTCTCCACAGAGTACTTGAAGCAAAAACAGTGCTTTCACCACTCTTTGAAAATGACATTTTATCCAGAACAATCTGCAGGTCGTCTAACTCACTCAGTCTCTCAATTTATTTCTCCTCAGTAACCATGAAGATGAAGATAATCTCCCAGAAGCACTTGCAGCTATCTCCTCCCAGAGTGCAGGAAAATCAGGATCTACCAGCTCATTGGACAAACAGATACAGCCGTCCATATACCCACAGGTAACACACACACAGGCTCACACACAGGCATGCATACTGTTTAAGAAACCATTTGTTTAATGTACTACACTGCACTTATGTGAGATTATTTCAGCCTTTCAGTATTATCTGTCAGTAAACAGAGGGACGTGTGTGTCTGTGTATACATTCATGTGTATTCCAGGTGGACAATATGCCAGCACTGGAGCTGGGTAGTCCATGCTGTCCCTCTCCTTCGCCTTCTCCCCATCTCTCCCCTTCTTACTACCGTAGCTCCATTCCCCACCTGGTCCCTTACCTTGCTGCCCATAATGACAGGTAACACACCTCAGTTCTCCATGTTCTCTGGGCCACGTTTAAAACTATGTAAAAAACTGAAGTAAGCATTTGCATGCATCCTGGTGGCCTATAGTGGTTAAACACACCATAATCTGAAGATGATCTTCAAACCAACAAATTAATTTTGTATATAAAATACCTGTTATAATTCCACATTCCCCATAATAATGATCTATATTTATAATAATCTTTATTCACAGAGCACTTTTTTGTCACAAGTTGTGTCACACAAGGCACCAAAGTCATATGAAGAAGATCATAAAAAACATGTCAGACACCAAATAAATACAACCAGCAAAAAAAGCAATCAGTAAAAAATTTCATCTTTTGCTTGACCAAGACTTCAAAGCCTAAGATATTCAGTTTATTATCGTATATGTTTAAGACAAAGCATCAAATATTACATCTGAGGAGCTGGACACACACAAATGCTTGGCATTTTTGCATGACTCAAACGATAAATGAGTTATCAAAATGATTGCCAATTAATCTTCCTCTTCCTCTCCTATTGTTTACTGTCTGTATCTGCTCTGTCACGGCCAAAGGCAAAATGCCAAATAAATATTAAGTAATTTGGTACAGTCAGGACTGAACAACAATAGCACTCTTGGTCAATGCATTTCCTTCTAAATGTATTGTTTTGACATTATTTGAGATAATTTTGTGTATGTGTATGCCATGTGACAGTTCGGCGCTACAAAGCTAACACTAAGTAACTACACATTTGGCAAAAACTGAGTTAAGAACATAATCAACCTTTCTGACATCAGTTCTGTCACATAAATGTGTAATTTGGGCACAAAATGCAGCATGTAACAAGAGTAAAACCAAGCTGTGCACTGTAAATGTGTTTCCTATAACTGACAAATCAATGTTGATGCTCCAACATCTTGGTAATTTAATTTGTGATATCACATAAATGAGCCAGTTTCTAAATCTAATCATAGTCGAAAAAAAACGTAACACCAGATGAAACTAATAAAAGCTAACTAGCCTAGCTTAGCAGATTAGCAGTAGCAGCTATCTGGGCATGGTGTGGTTCAGCTATATTAATATCTAATTTATGTGTATTTAATTAATAGTTACTTTATTAAGTGGAGTGTCTGTTTGCACCTGGGTGAGAATGGTTACATAGGAGCTATTTGGCCATTTACACCTTGCCCCCTAGTTTAGCTGTTAAGAGCGATAGTTTGTGAGGTTGTGGTGGATGAACAGGTTAAACACAGCAGTCTGACAGGAGTGTTTTTTACTTTCTAAACTTATTTGTTTGTTTTTATTTATTGTTGCATTGTTTTATTTCTCATTTTCAGTTGCAGTTTGGTTAGATTGATGTTATGTTTAAGAAAAGATCATGATTTGTCTCTGCAATGGAGGTATATAAATTTAACCACACTGGCTATTTACACCCCAGGTGCAAATAGCATCACTGTTTACAGACATATGAGTACTTGTTTCTGCAATGCTAAGCTAATTATACCCAGGTATAAATAGCCACATTGGCTATTCCACCCTGGGTGTAAATTGCATTGTTGGCTGAGCTACAGACACATGTGTACTAATAACAACTGTTGTTATTAAAATAGCTCATTAGTTGAAACGGATAAGAAAGGTTAAGAAGAGATGAACGTATTTTGTTCATATGCCCTTTAAATTGTTCAGATATAAAGAGCAGCACCCAAATCTTTTTCAGGATTTATGTACAGTCTGTGACAATGATGAATAATAAGTGTTTTTATGCTGCACTTGTGGCTGTATTTCTTTTGAAAAGGGGTCACATAAAGGAAAATGAACTGAAAACAGGCACAACTGTGCAGATTTTAACCTTATGACACGAGGCTTTTATCTTTCTGTGTTTGTAGCGGAGAGGAAATGAGGCTGGACAGAGAGAAGATACTAAGAGCTCTCCTGATGACGGAGCTCTGAGACCTTGACCCTTGACGCCAGTGACATCACCGCCAAGGGCAGCAGACGCTGCATTAAGTGAGGGACGTGGAAGCAGAAGACCCCAGAAGAGTCTTTGGCTGGAATCAACATTTGTATATGTGCACAATAGTCTACATTCAGCAGCTATAAATATATATTTGCATAAAGGCAATTGTTATATTTGCTTAATTGTTCTTTTAGAAGGACGGTTCTTTATATTCATCAAACTGAAAACTGTTAAAACAATAAGTGAGACAAAAATGGACTCAGTGACTCTCACACACACACACACATAACAGACACGCTGCAGATGTGACTGGTGCTGCCTGCATGATAAATATGTTACATGTTGAAATATTTATCTGATTTGCTTTGGGGGTTGTGGTTAAAGGTATAGGTCACCCTAAATTCACAAATTTATCCATGTAGATTGTTTTGGTGTGAGTTGCAGACTTTTGGAGATGTCTGCCTTCTCTAGAATACAATGGGACTAAATGGCACTCGGCTTGTGGTGCTCAAAGACACCGGACACTGGTTTTGAAAAATTCAACACCAGTGTCTCTTTCCAGAAATGATATCTCAGTTACTCAAAATAATTCACAAACCATGTTGTGAGCAGTTTCATGTGGAACTACTTTCTTTCTAGTAGTTGCGGTAGATTCTGCCGCAATAAAGAGAGTAGTTCCTACATGAAACTGCTGTGGATTATCTTCAAAAACCGGGTCATGACTTCTGGAAAGAGACTTTGCTGTTGAATTTTTCAAATGTATTCTTTTGGCGCTTTGAACTTCACAAGAGTGTCATTTAGTTCAATTATTTTCGTGAGAAAGCAGACATCTCTACTGCTGATGTCTCCAAAACTTGGCAACTCACACCAAAACAATTTAGACTGAGGTAAAAGGGAAAATATGCATTTTTTATTTTGGGGTGAACTGTCCCTTTAAGTTTTATGCGATTTCATCAAAGCTGTGTCCTTGTTGATGCCTAAACTGTGTATCGGACTGCGACTGTTGAAACATGTATTTCTACACTTTAAAAACGACAGGCTGAAGTGAAAGTCGATTCACTTTCAAGTCAGTTTGTTCAAATTGTAAATAGACCGTGTAAATTAATTAATATGCTGACAACAGAGCAGCCATTGTAAATGCTTTCAAACATTATTTATATGTCAGATATCCGTTTCTACATGCCAAAACATGTGCAGCATTTCAGAGTAAAAACACTTCCTGAACAGAGTGAATTGAAAGTGAATTCTGACTTGGTGTGGCAGATGTTGACACTGGATTGTACTGCGAGACTGGTGCAGCTGCAGTCTCGGTCTTTCCACTAGAAGGAGACAAACCTGCAGTCACAGCTCCTGAGGCAGCTGAACACACTCTGACCTCATGTTGTCATGAGGAGCACATCACGGATCACTTTGATATTTTCTACATCTAGTTTGAGTTTTCATCACCGGTCAAATGCAAAAACAGATCCCAGAGGTTATATTCTTGTCTAAGCATAAACCCTGCTGCTTAACAACTTTTATTTCAGCCCTTTGTTTTTGTCACAACCACATCTGAGGCAGCGTGTGACGAGCTGCTGTGCTGTATGTGTTGACTGTGTTGTTCCTGCCCTCGGTTGGATCTTAATAAAGGCCACATCATCGGTTTGACAACTCTGTAAGCAGCATCTCTGGTGTGTGCACTAACATGGGAATGTGGATGAGCCTCGCCCTGAGTGCGTGCCTGTGTGGTAAGTGTGTACGCAGGCCTCACCCACCCTGTGAGGGAATGTTGTTATAAAGAATATTACTGATTTATCTGCCTCTACACACCTATCTATCAGGTACAGCACACTGAGTCAGCCTGTAATTGCTCCTCTGTACTGTCCTCCAGTGAATCATTTAGCGTCAGATTGTTCATCTTCATGGCAAGGTGCAGCTGTATGAGTTGAGGAATGTGCTCTAAATGTCTGTATCTCAAAGCAATAATGTGGAGCTTGACAAAAATAATTACGTGGGCGAGACAATAAACAAAATAAGCGGGATGAGATCTGCTTTAAATGTTTATATGTGAGAAGAGACTGTATAAAAATGATTGGGGTTGGGAGGGGGCAGAACCTTCATTTTATTTTATTCATTTATTTCAAACTTTTTAAAAAAATAAAATTAAGTAAAATAACAGTGAACATATTCAACAGATTTCTAATAAGCGACATAAAACAACATTTCATGTCTGAAATGAAGCAGGAAGAAGCAACATGTTTGCCTCGTCTTACCTCTGTCCTGCACACTCTGGTTCAACAACTAAACATGCAGCAGTTTGTATTAATCTTTTTGAGTTATGACAACTTCTAATCAAATTATATTCAATCAACAAATTACATGACATTAGGAGAACTAGCTTCTCCTGTACAATCAAAGGTATTTTTAATTACCTCTTACTTAATAAATTACTTAAGTTGATTACTCAGAAACTTAAGTTGTTTCAACTAGTTTTTCCACATTATTTAACTTTTATATTTAGAATTGCCCACACATTATAAATAAACAAACAAGCCAAGCCAGTTTTATTATGTGAGTACAATTTGACTTTTGTTTTAAATCAGTTAACACAGACAATTAACACAATTCATTAATGTTAAAATGTGTTTTTATGTTTTAAAAATACATTTAATTAAGTGGTGGTAACGGGTCCTTTGAATTACTTTTACTTTTTCTATCAATGCTCAATCAATCAATCACATAACCCCACTCACCCCAGCACTCATCCCCCAAAACTAAACCTCTTTATACCTACGTACAGCGCTCCTCAATCAAGAATGTGAAAAGAAAAAGGAAAAGAACAATATCACCGTTAGGGTTCTTTACATTCCCTTTCTTCATTCCTGTACATCACAAAAACACATTTCTCTGTACATATTTTTAAACTGTCTGATATTTTTTCTTTGATTTCTTCCTCCAAGCCACTCCACAAAATCACCCCATAAATTGTTATGAAGATGTGAAGGTGTTTTTCCTTGTTGTTCCAACTTCCAAAAAAAAAAGTGATTAAATTTTAAGTATTCTGGTAGTCCTTCTGCTGAGGACTGCCTACAGCCCACTCAAAGATCCCTGTTGGTTCCTGGAGCCCAGTTAGAAAACTACACAGATTTGACTGTTGTCCTCTGCATATGGAAAAACACACATTTATCTTCCATGGCGTGTATTTTGGTGCAAGGAAAACAGTGACATATAATATAAATCTGGAGCATTAAATAAAAAAATTGGACTTCCTCTAGCAAAAGGATAAATCCTCCCATTTTTCTGACTCCACCGCCCTATAGTAATTTTAAGTCCCTTATAACCTTTGGATTATACTTAATCAAAGATAAAATTGCTCACTTTCATTTATTTTAATTCTTGAGATTGGTAATACACTCAGATTCTTATACAAAAATGTAAACAAACATTGTAAACTGGGCTAGAATATTTGCACTTGTGTCAGGGTTTACGCTTCTTTGCAACAAAACAAATAACTTTCAGAACTAATCACACTGCACGTTTCCCACAATAAAGCTATAATGCCAATAAAGTTATAAAAGTTGCAGAGAAAAAAAATATTTTGGCTTTGTTGCATAGATACTAATGTTGTTGCTGTGCTGGTTTAGACAGTGTTTTCTGTGAGTGGGAGAATGAGTGAGTGTGTTTAAAAGGGATCAAGTTGGGTGGGGTGCGCAAGATTGTATTACACAATGCCAAATCTGCCCTGAGGGGGTCTGACATGGTTTTGTGTGCCGTCCTTCTCTCTTCCCCCTTCCTGCACTCTCTATTCTTCACTCTTCCACCCTGTTCAAAAAAAAAAGGGCCATCCTCTCAGATAATGTGTTTAGTGTGTCCGAGTGACAATAGTTTCTTTGCCATAGTAGCATGTGTGTGTGTGTGCGTGTGTGTGTGGGAAACGCAGAGGTAATCACGGAGGACAGTGTGAGGGAGTTCCCACAGTTTTGCCTCCAGCCACATTCTGTCATTAGACAGCTCCACCTGTGTGCACTTCATACACCCTCCCAAAGCACAGAAAGGCACAATAAGTACTAAGGCTGTCAGAAGTGTTGTTACTTCAGTACTTTTCAACACACGTTTAAAGCAATACAAATTTTACAGTATCAAAAGTAAAGTAAAACTGAAGTGCTAGAAAATGTGCTCATTCAGTTCAATTCGATCTTTATTTTCCTGCCTGAAAAATGGCTTAGAGCAAATACAGACAATATTCAGTGACTTTTTCTGCACCAGCACTGTGTGCACATTATTATTTTAAAAAAGAGAAATACATCTTATTTTGTGTCCCTTGGACTTTTTCTTTATGCTCTGGTATCGAAAGAGGTATTGCTTTTTTTAATACTAGTACTGTATCAAATTTTAAAACTCTGGCATTGTGACAACTCTAATAGGTACACAGCAAAATGCAGTGACACGCTCAGATGGCAAAAAGGGAAATCAATGAGCTGAAAACCAGCAGACTTCACATGTTATATTTATTGTTTGTTTGTTGTTTTTTTTCTCAGCAGGACGTCCTGAGCTGGAAATCCTACTACATATGTGTGTTACAGCAAAATGGAGCCCAAAGAGCAACTGTGCGTGGCAAAAACAGCAATTACGTTAAATTCACAAGATGCATGTCAGAGGTGTCCTTCATTATTTCCTTCCCTTCTCAACTTTCCATCCACACTGCAAATTATTTAGTGAAAAAGAGAAATGGTGAAGGGATTTCTGCAGGGAGACCCGATTACTCCACTTGGACTGTATTGCAGAAACTTTCTAACTGTCCATGACCATGATAATTAATACTAGGACCTGATTAATGAAAAAATGTCCTTATCCTACCTGGAGTAGCTAACAGTAATGTTCACCAACAGTATCTAACGGTAGTGTTAGCTAACAGTAGCTAACCTTAGCATTCACTAACAGTATCTAACTGTAGTATTAGCTAACAGTAGCTAACAGTTATGTTCACAAACGGTATCTAGCGGTGGTGTTGGCTGACAGTAGCTAACGGTCATGTTCATTAACAGTATCTAATGGTAGTGTTCAGAGTAGATAACTGTAGTTTTAGCTAACAGTAGCTAACGGTAGTGTCTGCTTACAGTAGCTAACAGAAGTGTTAGCGAATGGTAGCTAAAGGCAGTGTTAGCTAATTTGTTTAACCTGTATGACTGCTCTTCTATTGTGTTTACATAACAGATGCTGGATACAGTTATTTTAGCCCACTCTGTCTTTTATCCCCCATGTTGGCATTTTAGCCTAAATTTACAAAAAAGAACATCTTTGGATTTCTGTTCAGATGTTACAAATTCTTGTTTTCTTGTTCATTTTTTTGCATGCCTCAATGATAAACAAAACACTGTTACCAAATTTGTTTAGCTTGGTGAAGTGAGAAAAGTAGCATTGGTGGCTACGTAGCAACAACAAAAGTTGATAGGCCATGTTGCATTGAGTACTTAGGATTTCCAAGCCTGAGATAAGACAGGATTCCTAAAGTTAGATAGGATTTGCTTCTGTCATTCCCAAAAATCTTATCTTTCCTACAGCGTGTCTTAAGATAAGGTGTTTCTGTAATGCAGCCCCTGCAATTCCCGACATCAGTGTAGATGGTGGAGAGAAGACAAGGAAAGCGTGATGGACTGATTAATCTTCTAAAATATGAAATAAATCCTCTGACTCCTGAGGTTCACTCAGTAAGCTGAGAGCTTGTGACACGAGTCCTCTTGAAGAATGCAACCCTGTGGTTAGGTTACAGAGAACTGGGACTGTCTTCTGTTTGAGTCCAAAAAACAAAAGGCAAGACAACATTGGCATTACACAACATGGAAACGGGGGCTTTAGTGTGAGATGTCACATTTGTGTAAGTGAAGCCTGATGCACGGATCAGACTATTGGACAAACTCACAGTGTAACATACAGTATGTCATCATTCAAAGATACTGCTATTATATTCATTAGTAGTCTTATTGATTAGCAGTGCATTGATATTTGGCAATATGTAAACATCTTAAAGTTTTACTACTAACTTCTTCATGCACTAAAGCTTCCAATACAATCACTGTATCAGTATCAAATGTATAGAAACACATAAAATGCATTGCATAAACAGATTAACAACACAGCCATGCATAATACTCATTTTCATCTCTTTCACACTACAACACACTCACACACACTTTCACTCTTCACAGAGAAGCTTAAGGAAAGGATTTATCTCTACTAAGTCATATCATAGTGATTATATCAGAACATGTTAAAAAAAAATCTCTATAAAGCTTTTAAAATACACACTGTGCAATATGAGACAAAACTGCTATTTTTTGGCTAAGGCCACAATGATTTTGGTATAAAATACATTAATTTCTGTTCTTATAGATATAAATAACACATCTAAAAGACTATTTTTAAAAACCTAACAATGCATTACAAGTCTTTCAAATTGTCACATGACCTTTGTATACTTGTGACCCTACAGCAGGGTCAGGTCCAGGTACTGCCCCGCTGGTTTGGTCATGAGAGCGGGGAGGGACATGAGAGGAGCATCACCTCCGCTGGACTGACCAATCAGACTGCTGTTCAGGAGAGAAACGGACTCCGCGGGACTCTGAAAGGGGGAGAGGGGGGAGAGCGTGGGGTAAGGAAAGAGAAGACATAGTATTATTATCCCAGTGTAAAAGTGTCAAACACAGAGCCCTAACACCAGCACCAGATGTTACCCGTCACCTTCTCAACCACCTGAAGACTACACCTGTTATTATCAATTATTCTATTATTACACTACAACACCACCAATTGACCGTTCACAAAGCCCCGCCCCCCCCTTAGTCACTGTTGCTACACCTGTCAAGCTTTCCATTCATAGCACATAAAGCACTTTATAATGTAACTGACAGACTTACCGCTCAAAGTTCTTTGTACGTTTAGTTAGGACCACCAGTTTCAATTATGTCAACTTTGTTTCTGAAAAATCATGTTTTATCCATTTTGGCACTGTGGGCAGCTCTTGCAGTTGCCACAGAGAAGAAACCAGTCAGAGGAGAGAATCGGAGGGTTAGCATATTCAAAATGCTTTGTTATTTTCTATATATTTGCTAATATTTTGGACTGATGATTTTCCCCAGTTTCATACTAAAGAAAAGCTTTTGCTCTTCCAACTTGGCAAACCCTACTGGTCTTAAACTTCACACAGAAGTACAGAAAAGCAGGCCCTTTATTTCTAGCTGACAACATTGGATTTTGTTGGCTAAAAAGATGACTGTCGCAAGCAGCTGTAGCCAGCTGGTTTAAGCTAATGCTAACGGTAAAACTCAAAACAAGAGAATGGGATTTGCGGATGAGGAATAACTGGTGAGTTGTGCAAACGTGAAACTATGTGACGCAAGTGTGTCACGAGCTGCAGAAAACTCCTCCAACCCAAATATTAGCATCTTGGCTCCCCTGGACAAAATGTTCCAGCTTTTATCAGATATTTTATGAATGATATACTACTTACTTACTAAAATAACCTCACCTAATCCCACATAATAATACAGTTAGTTAGTTTAGCCCTTTTGGAAGTTATGTTGGGTTATTACAACGGGTCGTAAGTTAATTATGGTTGTTCCAATACCAGTATCAGAAAACGCCTCAAATGCTGCCTAAAATATACTCAGTATTACCCGATATGCAAAGTTCAGATATCAAAAGTGGTATCAGTAAGGAAGACATGGTATTGCAACATCCAATGCTAATGATTTCATCTCACATTAGAGTGGATAATTATTTCCAAATCCAAAGCTTGACAGGTGAGCTGTGTCTAGTTGTGGCTACAAAGCTATGACGGAACAATTCGATGGCAGGGTTTAGCGAATGGTCAATTAGCCCTCTTGGCTTTTCCTGTGGCCCAAGAAATAACTTCTTTAGAGGACAGAAATGTAGTAGCCAGTATTAGATAAAGCGAACTGCCATTTAAGAGCCTGCCAGTTGGTCAGAAAATAGAACCCCATCAAATCGATTCAAGACAAAACCCAATTATTGGCTAAAATCAAGAAATTTCCTCTAACCACTCAACCCAATCAAGAATTTGTCTTTATTTTTTTGCTGCTGCGTGTGGTTAGTGGAAAATTCCCTGTCTGAATAGGAAACATCGCTGCCGTGTTGAGCCCTGTTACCCGTGGTGACCAGTCAAGACCCAAGCCACAGCTACAACCCCTGTCTAAACTAAACTAAATCCCCCTCACAGAGCCCTCAACCAATCCTTACCTGCCACCTGCCTCAGACACTTTAAATACACACCCACTCTTTGGGCTGCGTAAGCAATGTCCCGGCTGGGTCGTGAGCATGCACATGCCCGTGGGCGTGCATGAGAGCATCCTCAGGGGCATACTGTGGTGTGAGGAAGGGGGAGGAATGACAGAGACAGGGGGCTGAGACACAAGCAACCACAGACACTAACCTAAAGACCACATGGACCTGTAAACTCCTGCAAGAGGAGTTAGTTCATGGCAGAAAATACTGTACATTCTCATTCTCGGTGTCTCTTCACTTAGTGTAAACTCCTTCTCATATTCCTGGGATCATCCGCTCTCTTCCAAGTTTAAATAAGACTTGAGTTCCTTCAATTCAAGTCTAAGCAAGCAGCAGAGCATATGTGACAGAGCAGGGAGAGTAGACAGGATAAACTCGTTTGATAGCCTCTGGGCAAACACAGTGGATGCCTGACAATACACACCCACAACAGAAGGAGATTTGAATACAACACTTGGATCCTAAAGAGAGGTATGTGAACTCTGAAGACTCACGGATGATTTGAACTGTATTAATAACTGGTTATTAAGCCTATATGGCTCATTTGTAGAGAGCTGTCTCTTACCTGGTATCCCTGCACGGCATTAATGAGGTCTTTGACTCCGTTGCTGTTGTAGGTCAGACCTGGCATGCGCACCAACCCCCCTGGGGAAGAGATGGAGGAGGGGGAGGGGAAGAAACCTACGGTGGTAGGTGATCCAGGTGGACTGGAGAAAGACGAGAGAGAAGGCACAGACAGACTGTTATGAAAATACCTTAAAAAAGCAAACTAAATGATTTGAAAGCTGCACGTTTCTCAGCAAACAAAGCAATCATAAGACTGGGAGTAACTCTGGGCGTCGTCGTAGAAATGTTTTCTCAATGACAGAGAGGGCTGACCAGGGACAAACAGAGGTCACTGATGTTTACCAAGTTCTCTGATACCACAGCGTTCAGTTATTAACTGCCCTTGTCCCAGCCTTTCTCCTTGGCAAGATGCATTTTAACCAAACAGGAGCTGTTCCTCTTTTTTTCCACTTAACTCTATATGTTTTTTTAATCAATAATGCAAGCAGAAATATACAAGATGAAATAAAAAACAGAAAAACTTTACTGGAAACTTTACATGATTAGACAACAGTCCAAATCGGATAAAACAAACACTGACTGTAGATACAGCCTGTCTGATTTTGTGCCACTTTAGCCATACGTTCTCCTACATCAGGGGTTGGCAACCTTTATCAAAAGAGCCATTTCTGGGGGGTGGGTGGGGGTCCATAGCTAGCCTCAAAACTCAAGACATGCCCACTAAAATGTACATGTAAGCTGCAATGCAAGTTTTAGTTGACAAAATATTAGACTTTTTTTCGGTGTATAGAATACAGATTTTTACAATTGTGGAAAATAAAAATCACTTTAGACCGACAATAATGATAAATGAAAATTAACATATTTTTTTAAAACTACTGCAACATTATTAATTTTCATATATCTTCTTTGTCGAAGCCACAGGGAGCTACTGGAGAGGAGCAAAAGAGCTGCAGGTTGCCGACCCCTGTCCCACAATCTTGGAACGGGAGCGTGAGATCAAGTGTTTGCAATCTGCAAACTCACCACTAGATGCCTCTAAATCCGACACACTGGTCCTTTAAATTTTAAATCTTTCTTGATTTTAATTTCTTAAAATTATTGTAGCCCAAATGCAGCAGTTTGCTAAAAAAAATTGCAGTCTTTCTGTTATTTCACACTTATTTTGTAAAATTTGGAAATGTTTCACAAAATTGCAAGTCAGCAACTAAAAAAGTGAGTTTTTAAAGGGCTCACCGGCGTACAAAACATGGAATTAAGTCCAGTGAGTGTTAAGACTATCTTGAAGTCTTTTAGTGCCCACATGTTCTTCAGGTTAACCATGATAATACCTTTGCAAACAGAAGGCTCAGAAAATCAAACATGTAAACAATACCAGTTTAGTTTCTTATTCACTTATTCAGCAGCACAAAGCCTGCAGGTAAACAATGTCTGACAGGCTTGAATCAAAGAGCGGAAGTCCATTAGCTCTTAAGCCTATTTATAATAATCCTGGACTGGTTTATGGACAAAAGCAAGCTGTCAATGAGTGATATGGATAAATTGATTACCAATATCACAGCATTATTTTAGCATTGATATGGTATAACCCTCCTGAAGATATTTAAATAAAACTGATTGCAGGTTTGTATAGCTTTTTAAGAGTAAAATTCAAACACTTTTTAAACACTTTCAATGCCCAGAAACCAAAATTTTCTAAATCATCACATCTAAATTGAGAAGCTGGTGGAACTGGAAAAAAGATTAATATATCATAGATCAAATATTAAAAGCTTTTTTTTGCCTTTCATGAGTGATTGTGTCGACAAAACACCAGATTCTGTTGAATTATAACTGAATTCAAGCATATTCTGAACCTTCCCATTGTTTTGGGGAGTTTTGCTAGAATTAAATCCTGTTATTTCCAAAGCAATTCTGACATTTTGAGCTATTTTTGTCTACCTGGGGTAGTAGGCTGTGTAGTTCATGTATAGCTGAGCTGAAGCGGGGTAGTAGGCGTGTCCTGGTGGCAGGGGCCGCGGGCTGAGCAGCACCTGACCCATGGGAGGGTAGAGGGCAGCCGCAGCAGCAGCCTCTGTAGGAAGGACAGGTGGAGCAGGGGTGAAGGAGTAGGATGGCGGAGATAAACCTAGAGAGGAGAAAACAGAGGGAGAGAGAATGCTTAAAAACAGACAAACAGAAACAGAAACAGACGAGTCATCACGGTGAAGTCTGGTCATTGTTTGCTTCTTAAAGAGGCGCTCATGCAAACGTGCAAACAATGACGACCACTACTGAGCACCTGACACAGGTACAGTGTGTACGCGTTAAAGAGTGAAAGCTGCTGTCTAGTTATTAAAGTTTTGTTTTAATTGTTTTGATAGGTCTAGTTGTTATTAGTTTTAGTTAAGTAAAATGTTTTTCCACACCTAGTTTTAGTTTTTAGTTTGTTACCTATAATAAACTTGCTTTCTACTGAGGATACATTGCAGTGGACTGTGGCTCACTTTTTTGCAGATCCCTCACATGATTAATGTTTTGATATGTAACCATTCAAGCAGCTCAAGTTTTATCTCATTTCTAAACATGTAGCAAGCTTTTGATTGAGCAAATCAACATTTACAACATTTATCAATATTTACAAAATAAGTACACAGAGACATTGACCACATTTATATGCACAAAATATTCCAATTTTCCCCATTATTCTAAAAAAGACAGTATTCCTACTAAGCTGTTGTTTACATGGCTAATAGAATTAGTATTCCTGTTTACATGTAGCCATGCATACTCCACTTATGGAAAAGTGGGATAGCTGGAGCCACTTTAAAATAGTTTTTTTCAACTTTTCAACCAGCGGCAGACTTGATCGGCTGTGCAAACACAGCCTTCTTTAATTTGTTCAGTAATCGCCTTGAAGATGTCAGTGTTGCAATATTTGCGCAGATCCAAAACTTGTTGAAGTCTTTTATGATGTTTAAAAGAAAGTGTGTTTCTCATTCAGAACAGAATTGTGGGCTTTTTTTTCCCTGTTCATCCTTGCAAACTGTTGGCTAGTTGGTTTGTTTATAACACACAGAGCTGGCGGTAACAGGCAAGAAGAGACACATATTCCAACTGTGCTTCCTAAAACATGAATAATACCCACACACCTGTCTTCATCGGAAAATGCTACATTCGGAATAGTGCCTTATTCAGAATATTCAAACTGAATAAGCTGTTTACACGACGCATAACAAATTTGGAATATTATCAGATTTGGAATAAATGTGGAAAATTAGTGTGCATGTAAATGTGCTCATTGTTAACGTTGTAGATATTTTCTACAGGAGTTACATGAGGTAAGACCCAGTTTACATACAGTATGTAGTCCATATGATCACTTTGGGCCTATCCTTAGTTTTTGATGTTGCTGCCTGCCTATAATAATATTATATATGTTTCTGGCTGCAGGCTCAGTATGTGGTACAGTATTGTGGAACAGGGACTTGATGTCTGTCTGATGTGTATTTTTGCTCAAGAAGCATAAAAATGTAATCTTGTCTTAACATGACCTCACTACTACCTACACATGTCTGGCCTTGACTCGCCGAGCTGTAAACGTTTCACTCATGTGAACTTCTGCCTGTCATTCCAAACATTTCATAAACATTCGACCACTATTTAAATTGCAAACTAGGGGTGCTTATCAGACATGGATAACAAAGCATGTTTCTACGCCAGCGTTCAGCTCTGCCCACCTTTCCCACAGCTCCACTGATTGGACAAGCACAGGAGACACGACGGTCTACTGAGGCTAAATCCCACAACCACTACTACCAATCTGATAAGACTGGAGAGTTGTAAGCCATTTTGCCGTATTGTTAAAGATCAGGTGTGTCGCTTACAGTTTTCCAACCCTTTCAGATCTTTATGATTACTCAAGCAGTGGTAAGGGGGTAAAATTAAGAACAAACATGCCGCTGAGGAAGATGAACTACAATCAGAGTGTGTGAACACAGGTGAAAAGGTGGAATAAACACGTGAGGTTTCTCAGTGCATGCAGATTGGTCATTTTGTCACCCTAATTTACAAAGAGGAACCACACACACACAACAACACACACTCTCACACACACAGTTTTGAATGCTCCTGGTTAGACCAGATGTCCCCTACCTCCCATGGTTCTAGATTGGAGAAAAAACCCAGCAACCCTGCCCCCAGGGCAGGAGCCCACCTACCCTGCAGTCCCGAAGCACCCCCAGCTCCCAGCAGCACTTACGTCTGGACTTACATGGCGGCGGGCTGAGCCCTGTCCCACTCCTGGTCCGGGCATGTGTGTGTGTATGTGTGTGTGAGAGTGAGCCTCCCATCAGCACCAGGCCCATCTCCTCGGCGCTGCAGGGGAACACTTCCACGTAGCGGCTGTTGGAGCCACGCTGGCTGGTCATGATGTGTTTGTGGAGCCGCTGTGAGGCCTGAAGTGCCCGCTCTGCTGAGGTCATCTGGATGAAGCAGTCACCTGATGGACGACCCTGTTAACGGAGACAGAAGTTACTTCTCATCGTTGTGTCAGAAGTCATCCAAGTTCATGGGTGTGTCAGGGTGGTTACTGCATGTACCTGCTGGTTGAGGACCATGTGTACGCCATGTGGTCTGATATCGTGTGTAAACTCGCCCAGGAAGGTGAGGATGTCTTCTATGCTCGCTGTGTACGGCAGCCCCCTCAGCCTCAGGCAGTCCCTCATACTGCCAGGAGGGGGCAGGAGAGACACCGTGGGCACTATTGACACCAACGGGGTAGGGGCCACGGGGATCAGAGGGGCCGACGAGTACCGGTTCAACACCTAAAACACACACACAGGTACAAATTACACACTCTGCCTGCAGCAAAGCCCATCAACGAAGCAGAAATAATTTAAAGTGACAGTTCAGTTTATTTGAAGTGGGGCTGTAAGAAGTACCATAGTCAGTGTGTTAGCTACAGTAGTTGCTGGTCGGCGCGCCCCCAGTTTAGAGAGGCAGAGAGGGGTAACTGCACTGAAGCTAAGCAATGTACCACTTTGGACAGGGTATGTATTACATACTTGTAATACGACCCCATTTCTAAAAAAGTTGGAACGTTGTGTAAAACATAAATAAAAACAGAATTTGCAAAAACGTTCTGACCTATACTCAATTGAATACAGTACAGAGATAAAATATTTAATGTTCAACCTGATTAACTTAGTTTTTTTGCAAATATACACTAATTCTGTATTTGATGCCTGAAATACATTCCAAAAAAGTTGGGACAGAGGAATGTTTACCACCATGTTACATCAGCTGTACTTTTAACAACATTCAGTAAATGTGTGGTAACTGAGGACACTAATTGTTTAAGTTTTGAAAACAAAGTTCTCAGTAGCTCAACAGTCCGGGGTCTCATAATGCAACACATGTTTTCAATGGGAAACAGGTCTGGACTGCAGGCAGGTCAGTCTGGTATCTGCAATCTCTTACTACGAAGCCACACCGTTGTAAAACATGCAGAATGTGTCTCGGCATTGGCTGGCTGATGTAAGCACGGATGTCTCTGAAAAAGACATCATCTGGATGGCAGCACATGTTGCTCCAAAACCTGTATGTACCTGTCAGAATTAATAGGGCCTTCACAGATGTGACAGTTACCCATGATGCCATGGGCACCAACACTCCCTCATACCATCACAGATTATGGTTGATGGCTGATAACAATCTGTGGTGACAGATCCAGGAAGTGATCGACCAGCAAGTCCCATGTTATGAGAGGTACTGACTTTGCCAATGAAGTGTGGTTGGTGAGGAAAGAGCGGTATTTGGCTTATATGATGATGGTTTACCCTCAGAATAGGCAAAGTAAAGCAGTGAAAATATTCTAAATATAGCATACACTTAAACTGATATTGATCTTTTTAGATGGACCTTTTCTGAAGTGGCTCAAATGTGTTTGCTGCTGACCCTGTCCACAGCAGTACATTGTTTAGCTTGCATGCTGCTACTCCTCTCCACTTCTCAAAACTGGGGGTGTTGGGACACCCCTGGGGACTACTGATAAGTACGTTGTACAACCCCACTTCAAATAATCTTAGCTATCCCTTTAAACTGAGTCTAGTTCAGGGAAGCTGTTCTCCCCTACACGCAAACACCATAACACATATCTTTCTACGAACAGTTCAACAATCAACAAAGCATATACACACCAAGACACATACAATATAGGCCGACTTTTAGCTGACATCTTGTGTACAACAGACAAGTCTACATTGTGTTTGAATGTGTGTTGCAACGTCAGCCAGCAGCTTGTTTGCATTTCTGAAGAGGACCTATAAAACTCCCTTGTCTGTCATACATGAAAGTATGGGGGAAAGCCTCTGCATGGATATAAATGTGGGCTGAGAGCTTATCAGTCCAAAAAGATAAGAAAATTAGTCCACGTGTGTTCGTCTCACACAAGATGGAGAAAGACCAGCAAATGAGATACAGACTAGAGTGTTTGTGTGTACCTACATACTTAAGGGAAACACACACACACACACAGACACACACAGTCCATCTTGCTATGTAGGTTCCCACCCTTAAGCTCCACTCCAGTAATTCCTACAACTAACTGAGGAGAAAAGAAACACACCCACATTGTCACGCTCTGTTGTGTGCGCACACAAACACACAAAGATTATTCCTGAAAACCTTCTTTTCGCCCTCAGAAAACAAAGAGGATAACAAGAGACAGACAAACAAACCTTCACACAAGATGAAGGGACACAAATATCCACTTTGCACAGATTGTACTAAAGCACACCCACATCCAGGCAGGTGTAAACCCTGACATACCTGTTGGACCTCTGCTGCCGTGCTTTTGAACAGCTCTATGTATCTCCTCCCCAGGATCTCCTTGTGTTTCCTCAGGGCACACTGGGCGTGCTCCTCACAGGCAAACAACACAAAGGCATCGCCTGTGGGACGTCCATCTGGATAGCGAACAAATAGGATGCCATCCTTCCCGCCGCTGACCGGACACGTCTCTTTAAGACCCTCCCCCGGGGAGAAGAAGTTGAGCACCTGCTCGTGTGTGGCGGTGAAAGGAAGACCTCGCATCCTCACGATGATCTGGTCCTCGCGGGACAGAAACATCGCTACCTCATTGGAGGTACCTGGACAAAGACAAAGACGCAATTACAAACACACCCATTTAACTACAAATAAATAAACGATCACACTGTTGATTTCAACAACATTAAGTTTTCCTTCCGGGAGTGGTGTGATCGTTTGAAATGTGGGGTGGGCTATCTGATGATTTCAGATTGATCAAAGACTTCCACAGTCTATTTTTCAGATGAATCGTAGAGATTACTTCATTTTGAAACCTGTGTAGTTTGTTTACTGCAAAATTGTCTTTTAATGGCACAAATGGAGAAATTCATAGGCTATTCCAAGTCTGGCTACAGTCTACAGGCAATTTCAAAATTGAGAAGAAAAAAAAAAGATTTCAGTTTAGATTGTGGATCGTAATAGATTGTGATATTATTTTTGCCCAAATTGCCCACCCCTGCTTTCCATGGTGTGTTTTGCCCCTCTTATTTTATTATTTATAAGAATAAACTCGACTCTTATTCCTTCATGATTTTGAGTGATGGTCCGGTCCTCTATCGTAATAATAATAATAAACATCAGTGTCATATTTCTGTTTTCTGGGAGATCTTCAACATATAAACTTGTTGTTATCCCATAAGGCCCGGTTACCACTAATAAACAAATGGTGTCACTGAGGTTTGGTCATAACTGGTAACTTCTAATTACCTCCAGCAAGGAGGTTATGCTTACTGCACCATTTGTTTGTCTGTCCTGATTTTTATGAAAGCTGGTGAAAGAGTGCAGCATGGGCCAAAGAAGAATCCATTAAATTTTGAAGCTGACCTGAATCAAAGGGCAGATACACAAATTATTTTTTACCTTCTACCCTCTCTAAGTGCCCTTCTAGTTCTGATTTTATGATGGTGAACAGGCTGAAAAACATAATGGACATTTTTAAAAAAAAGTCCACTCCAAATATTTCTTTGTGTTGCTGAAAAATTTTCAGATCCCCAAAAATCAATTTTAGCAAAATACATGAATGCAAACTCCTCAAAACCAAACGGCAGAGCATTTTGCTTGTGTCACCAGACTTCCCTTGATGTTGTGAGTTGGATCTCATGAAACTCACCTCAAACCAGAGGCCTCGTTTATAAAATGGATTTATGATCAAATTTGATCTTGAGTACGACTTACGCAGAAAAGCACATTCAAGTTCTTATTTATAAAACCTTGCTTCAAATGTGATTTTCCTGCTGGTAATGTAGACACACTGAAGTTGGGGACACGTGCACCCAAGCTTGTGGTGAAATTTGCATTAGCTTTACGAACAATGTGATAGAAATTATCAGTTAAAGTTGTGAAGAATTAACTGTGACACACTCGCAAGGCTGGGATTGTTGTATAATAAGCAATTATTATATTATTAATGGGATTGTTGATAAGCAAGGCTTTTATGTTCAGTATCTTTTATGTATCAAACTTTAGCACACCGTCAGAAATTAGTTCAAGTACAAATCTAAGAAAATTTGTGTAAATGAGGCCCCAGAGCTTCAGGACTGACAATGTAAATTACTGTGAAGTGCACATGGTTATATCTTCTCACCTCCTGCTATCTTCAGGAAGTCCTCTCCTGTTGCTTTATAAACCTGCCATCAGACAGGAACAAGAAACAAATTATTGTCACTAGAGGTGCAACGAATGAAGGGAAAGATTAGATTAGGTGTAGGTAGTCTGGGCGGTTTGCTTAATTGGTTCAGACAGGTTACCTCTATGTATCTGTTGCCCATATGGTGTTTGTGTCTCTGCAGTGCCAGGTCTCTGTGCTCCTCGCTGACAAAACGAACCAGAGCTTCTCCGTTCCTCCTCCCCTGAGCATTAAGGCACAATGCAGCCCCTCCTCTGTACAACACAACATACAGAGCATTATGGGGGATGTTAACTTATGTAATCAACAGCAGGTTTCAGCGCACATGATGTTGACTGACAGGTTAGTACAGCTACAACATACTTGGCAATGTTGAGTCCTCTGAAGAACCGAGCAATGTCCTGATCAGAAGACTGCCACGGAAGCCCTCTGGCTCTGATCACTGTGTTGTCGCACACCTTCTCCATCTTACTGCTACACACACACACACACACACACATATAGAGAGAGACATCAGCACCGCAGGAGGGGAGGACTTGGTTTGATTTCAGAGGCAGAGAACAAAAAGAATATTTATCTTGAACAAACTTTACTCACCACGTGCCGGTCTCAAACTTCTCACTGACTCTTTCCTGGTTAGAAAACATGTGGCCTGTAATGGGAAAGCCTGTTAGATTATTGCCTTTTAAAAAAATCATTGATTTGATTTGATTTGATTTATTTATTAAGCACATATAAAAGAACATAAACAAAATAAAATAACAGCACATGCAGGGGAGGCCAAGAGAGAGAAAGGAGAGAGGGGTATGGGACGGGGAAATAGGAGAAGTTTAGAAAGATGAGGAAGACTAAGGGGGGAGATGAAGGTAGGAAACGAGTGTGCCTTGACTACCCTATCTGAGTTATGTTCCTATTCTTAGATTCAGATTTATTTAGCCTCTTTTATCTATTAAGTTTACCTCCTCAGTCTTATTCAGTTTTCATTTAATTATTTATTTCCTTTATTTTGCAAATAAAATATATAGTAATATAATATAGTTTGCAGTTATTTCATATAAATTAAAATGAGCAGTGACACAACAATAAACTGTATTTATAATTTTCCCTGGCTCAATGTAACTGATTTGAAAAATGACTAAAACAATTATCGATGATCAAAATAGCTTCTAATTAACTTTCTGTTTCAGCTCTTGATACTTTTCTGATCCCACCTGTAAACACAAATATATCAAACTAACTATCAAACTCCTAATGCTCCATTTTTTGTCTCATTGTATAAAATCATATGTGGTACTCACTAAAAGGCTCAGCAAGCAGGGCGAGGACGATGTTGGCCATAATCTGGACCTGCTGCACTGCGACTTCTGCAGGTAATACGGCTGACGGGTCCAGTGCAGCTGAGGGATCCCACATGGCGGGAACATCAGCAGGTATACTGAGAGCTGAGGAAGAGGCAGTCAAGGAAAACAAGCAACAAAAGCCAAAAACAGTCTGACAGTTCAGTGAAAGCAAAAAGGTTGTATGTATGTGTGGATGTGTGACAGGCAGTTTTGGAGAAACTACTTTAAAACTCTACTTTGCTAAACTACCAGCTACTTCAAAATGAAGAGAAAACTACATCTTAACTACTCCCCCAAAAATTAGCTTGTCAAGCTAAAACTACTTTCAAAAAGTAGTTCAACTACATCCAAACTACATCACAGGAAACTATCACAGTCTGAGTCTGGAATCTCATTTTTGCTCAGAGGTACGACTAAACTGACACTGAGAAAAGTGTAGGTGTGTTTGATTCAGGGATCAGGGAAGGCCAGGCAGCCCGAGGATGTGTTTTTGTCCTCCAGTGATATTTGAGCAAGCTTGGTATCTTGGTCAACTTTCCTGTTTCCTGTACTTTGATATGCTACGTGCCAGACTCTTCTATGTCAAAAAGAAAGCCAAATTTTGAAGAAGGTTAAAAGATGTTACTGGAGGAGCTGTAAAAACAACACAAAGTCGCATCTTAAGTTAGCTAATGCTCGCTAACTAGCTAGCTAATCAACATCACTCATTAGTTCACTAGTTAGCTAGCATTTTGCTAACATTAACTTATGTCACTTTTACAGGAAAAGAAGAAGAAGTAGGTAACAAGTCTGTTGGAGCACTGACCAAAAATGGGTCAATTGTTGAGGCTGAGGTTTCCAGAGCAGGTAGCAGGTGGCTGTCATTAAATCAACTACAAGTAACTTTTCTATTTAGTTGATTTTAGAGACCCCTGTGGACAAAGAGGTAGTCCACTGTCATAATCACAAACTATAACTTCTCGAATAAATTTGTCTGGCTAAAAATGTCCTCCTTCTTCCTTTTAACTGGCTAACATATGATTTACTGTAACTTTTGCCTGAGAAAATGTCAAAACAAGCTCATTTCATCTGATTAAACAGAATAATTACACAGAAACAAGCCGATTTTCTAGTGGATGGACTAATTTGTTTATGTAGGTCACATAGAGCCATCAGTATTAAATTTTGACTGTTTCATAACCAGTTAAAAACTCTTTGTAGTAGTTTTAACTACCTAAACTACATGACCTGACACAACACCAGATCACAACACTGGTGACAGGTGTAAAAATGTTTTTTAAGAAATTTAAAAAGGGCACAAAAGAGAAAATATAGCAAGTGAAGCCAGAGAGACACACAACACACCCGGAGATGTTAAGTGTTCCTGTTCCAGTGGGTGTGTGGGGTTTGCCCTGTTGGCTAAACACACACTCGTTCACTGAGCGCTTAGTAAGGTGCTGCCATTGTTTCCCTATTTGCATTTCAAAACCTCTAGTCCTGCAGCCAACACCCCGTGGCTTACAAACCTCTAATATGCCTGTTGCATGTATGAGATCAAGCTAAACATACAGATAAATAACCAAAGAACTGTCCAAAATACCACGAGTTCAACATTAAAAGGCATCACATAAAACAGTCAGAGACATTCACTGCCACACCAAATGTAAACTCATTAAAGGATACACTCTGCCATGATGTGTACATTCAGAGCCTTGAGGTCAGATGCGGGAAAGTGCTTCTTGAACTCTTTCCGAAGGTCAAAGAATGAGTAAAAACAGTCTGGGACCAGGATGTTCTGCAGAGAAAAGACGTTAAAGGAAAGGATGTGAATATGTGGCCCATCAACAGCTGCTGTTTTATAGCCACTGTAATCTATTTGTTTGCTCAAGTCAGTAGAGTCAGTGACATTAAGACATGTGGGAGAATGTAATCAGCTTCATTGTGCGGTGGCGTTTTATGTGCACAGGTACGGTATGTGCATGGGTGTGTTGTCATTAGACAGGCTGTTCTCCTGTAGATCAACTTTCACAGCAACATTAAATGGAACCAGGAGCTCGGTGCTGCTGACACAACACATCCCTTTGTGACCGGAGGTTCCTGCAGCAGCGAGGGCATATCCGCCCTGGCTGCGAGGCGTTCACCCGACCAGCTCGCTCACCTTGCTCGCGGCCTCGGGGTGAATCACTTGGCGGATGTGGAGCTGCCCGTCTGTACACAAACACAACGACGTGCCTGCGCCCGCGCTGTTCACCTCGTTTGTCAGTTGTAGATGAAACTGCAGAGACAAGCGTCAAACATTTAGAAAAGAGATAAAAACATTCATAATCTAGACTATAGTGGGAACTAATGATTATTTTATTATCAAGTAATCGATTAGTCTATACAATGTTGAAAAATTGTGAAAAATGCTCATCATAATTTCCATGTTGCTTCTTTTGTCCAACCAACTATCTAAATCCCAAACTCTAGTTCTGCAACATATGATTTCATTATGGATTAATCTGTCAATCATTTTCTCAATTAACTGATTAGTTGTTTGGTCTATAAAATGTCAGAAAATGCTGAAAAATGTTAATGAGTGTTTCCCAAATGTCTTGTTTGTCCACAACCCAAAAATAAATCAGTTCACTGTCACTGAAGACTAAAGAAACAAGAAAATATTCATATTTGAAATGCTGAAATCAGAGAATGTGTGAACATTTTTTTCTTGAGTAATTGCTTAAAACAATTAATCAATCAACCAAATCGTTGGTGATTAATCTGATAAATATAAGAGTTGACAATTTATCATTGCAGCTCTAATCTAGCCTCAGGCATCTCCACCAGCAGATTTAAATGCAAAGTAATAAATGGCTGAAAGACTTCAGTGAGGTTATTACCAGGTTTAATGCAGTCTCAAGACTTGGGGCTGTAAAGACAGAGTCTGCTTTAGATCCATTCTCCTGTTCCACGCTCTCCTCCACCACATCCTCCTCCTGCTCCTCCTCTTTCTCCTCTGTCAACTCTGTGAGGTCAGGCTTAATGAGGAGCTCATTCACCTTGCCCAACTGGTTCAGAGAGGAAGAAAGAAACACGTCAGTCTTGAAACAAGCCAACATAGAAACTCACAGGCAGTAGTGACATAACAGCAGTAAACGGCTCTAATGTTAATCTTTATTATCTATATATTATCACATATAAGCAGGTGTCCCCTGGAAAAATGTAAACATGCTAAGTAAATTAAATTCTAGCATCCTTGAGTGAGTCATAAGTATACTTCACGTGTGTTAATTATTAGCTAACTTAACGTTTGCTATTTTGGAACAACTACTTTTGTAGTAAGTATATTTTAGTTGTAATTAAATTGTAGAAAAGCACAATTTTACATTTATTTAGTGTACTTCTATGTGCTAAACAGGAACAACTTTAAGTATACTTACTACACTTAAGATTGTACAGTTACCTTGTTTGAGCTACTTTTTCAAAGTACACTGATGTACAGCTTTAAATAAATTTATATTGAAGTGGACTTTTTGTAAGCATACTTAAATGCACTTCAAATTAAGTGAAATTAAATTAAACTCTATTAAGGCATACTAATACTTTATTACAGAGGAGTTAAAAATAATTATAATTTTCAAAAGTAAACTAACACTATAAGTATTTACAATGTAGTATACTTTTGTAATGTACAATTTAGAATACATTTAATAATAAACTACATTGTAAGTACACTGAAATGCTAATTTAAGTAAGCTGAACTTAATGGCATCTATTTTGAGGTACATTTTAAATATACTTTAAATTACGCAAATAAAGTACAGGTATTCTTGTAATAACTTTTGTATTCTTGTTTTAATGCACTAAAGTATACTACTACTTTTTATTTGTCTTGGTTTGTTTAAGATATATACTGAATGACTTCAGAGCTTAAATTCAACTTAAAACAGATGTGTAAAGACCAAAATCTACAAAAAGTCACCTGACACACTATTTAATTTACAAATTAATCATCTGAACATGTGTTTGTGTGGCTTCGGTTTGAATTTGTGTCTACTTTCGACTGGTGTTCAGTTTACCTGCCCACTCCTTTATTTACCACCACATTTCCTGCTTTAGAATAACAGTAATTCAGATGTAATAACTATTGTAGTAATGAGTTTTTACCTTTTTGTTCTTTACATCCACCAGCTGCCAAACCAACTGCACCAGCTCCTTCTCGTCAGATCCCAGCAGCTCTCCGCTGGCGCCAGATGTGGCGGTGAAAAGCACCACCAGGTAGTCTACCTGCGCCGTCATCTGAACACAAACACGACCAAAAGCAAAACTAATCTAATACTACACAAAAGTTAAAGGACAGTAAGTGAGGCGAGGAGACACACACGCGGGGGGCCGACAGGTACAAACACCTTCACTCTGACACCTGAGCGTAAAGGTGAACTCCGTAAATCCAAGTTTCGTCGCCTGTGTGAGATTTTACGTGAGTCCTCCCACAGTCACCATCGCGGAGTAATGGCTGAACGTTCCCCGTTTTTGTAGTGCATCTACCTGTGTGACCACGTGACTCTCTACCTGCCCCCTCCCTCCCTCAGGTGGTTCACAGATTAGGACGTGGCAGACCATGGAGGAAACAAATATCTGTACTATTGTTATACTATGCATAATGATTTTTTGTATTAAAGTATTCAAAGTATTTCTTGTGTAATAATTTGCAGGTATTGAGAAGAAGAAAAATTACCTGTCACCCAAGTTGAACAGTCAGCGCACAAAAATCAAAATGTTTACCCCTTAGCTCCACAATAATTCAATTATTTTGCCATGAGTTTCTTTTAGTTTTGCACAAATCTTTTTTTAAAGAATATTTTTGGCCTTTATTGGATAGAGATACTATAGCGACAGGAAAAAACAAAAAAAACAAAAACATATATATATATATATATATATATATATATATATATATATATATATATATATATATATATATATATATACTATGTTAAATATATTTTGAAATTAAAATAAATAAGAAATATTGTTGGAAGTTCCAATTATACTGAAAACAAAGAACTGAAGCTAATAATAGTAAGCCAATACAAATTTTTATTTTGCCGTCAAATATAATGAACAAACAAACAAAAAGTCAACACCATGAATTCTACACAAAAATAAAGGCCACACTGTATATAAGAATAAAGTGTTGTCATACAAAAATAAAATAAAATACAAAGGCCAAAACCTTTTCTAGAGCCCCGAGTGTACCATTGGAATAATTATAATTTTACAATATTTCATTTGAATAAATAAAATAATTGATACATTGATGATGACGATGGTTTTCCTTTAGCAACAACTACAACAATAATAAGATAAGAGATTAGATGAGCTAGAACTTTATTAATACTAAGGGAAATTGTGCCAGAGATTGCTCAGAAATTACAGTAACATAAGAATTAAAAAAGTACTAAATAAAAGCGTATGAGGAGTGAATGCAAAAAAACCATGGCTAACATAATAACAGTAAAAGAAAGATAAGTAAAAAAGATAAATTGAAATAATAATACATTTTAAAAAATAATAAATCCTAATCTAATTGCTCGAGTCAAATAAAAATATTCCTTTGATTTTTTTGTATTTAGGACAATATCAATATGTTTATTTCTTATGTACAATTGTTTGCTTGTTAATATTTGTGTCAGAGCGCTCACACCGCTGAGGATCATGCACAGGAAGTACTCACCATGAACCCGGAAGTTGACCCCTGACCGAGGGACAGTAGAAAGCGATGGCGGGGGAGGCTTCAACGGAGCTTCTTTTTCTGGATACGTTTAAGCACCAAAGTGCAGAGGTAATATTTCTGACACCTTATAATCCTGTTGTACATTTACTCCAGAGCTGCCCGCATTCAGTGCTCCTATCGGTTTCACACAGGAGTTTTGGAGCATGATGCTCAACTTCATGCTAACGATGTCAACTTGGCTAACATTAGCAGTTGTATCATGTTTTTTGTGGTAACGTTGCAATTCACGGCTTTCATTGCACTCCACATTTGCCTCCCTGTGAAGCACCTTGTGCCAAATAAAACAATTAAAGGTGATTTTATTTAGATACTCATATAATGCCATACAACGGTTCTCCTTTGCATCTCTGCGCACTTTGTTTGCTAGTTAGCCAAGTGGCTAATGCTAACTTTAAAGTCTCATTCTGGTCATGTTTACCTCAGAACGGGCAGCAAATATGACTGTTCTGGTCTGTAGAGTTAGTTGTGGTTAGTTAAGACATTGTACTTTAAAAATGTTTGTATTAATTATGATGTTCAATGCACTTCAGTTAACCAACGTGGATGTGGTGCGGTTTCCTTGCGGGGTGCTGATTACAGAGGTCCGGGTCATTCCTCCTGGAATCAAAGCGCACAGCAACTTACCTGACAACAGAGCATTTGGGTAAGAGCTATACACCACACCAAACACTGACATACCAGTTCATTAGGTCCACCTACATGGAGCTAATGCAGACTAATAAAGCGTCATTGCGACGAATCCCATTTTCATGAAGCATAATATGTTCCGCTTTTGTTGAAACTGGTTTAGAGAGGTGCTGATTCTACTATATTGTCATTTTTTGGGTGTTGTTGGATTCCACCATATCATGCTGAGAGGTGCTTTTAATAATTTTCCTGTGCAATTTTCATTAACACAGGTTTACTACATATTAGGTGGACGTAGGCCTATCAAGTAAACTGGCAACTGGGATGTACGAGTCCGATATACTAAATAAGTATCACTGTTGAAGTTGATGCACACCAAATTAAAGAGATTGGTTATTGATCATAATGTGGCAGTTTGTGACAAGTTTCCTCTCAGGGTTACATTAAGTCATTCATTCATGATGGACTGCTGTCTCAGTCTTTCGCACCACAGCATTCCCTGGCCTCATGTTACCTTAAGGTTGGATGAATAATTGCAATATGTATTGTAAATGGACAGTTCATCAATAGCAATAAAAAACTGTTCAGTAGAATGTCTAATAATTACACTTTGCAAATTGTCATGAAAACACATAATGAATACACCCAGACTCATAAACAGCCTATCGTATCCTTTGATAATGTGATTAAGTGGTGAAATCAACCATTTTGTCTGGTCTTTATTAAAAATAGGTCATTAAAAATGATCAGTAAATATCAACATCAACTGAAATTAAACATTTTATCGTGACAAATTTTTCAGTGATATTGCCCAGCCCTATGTTTCCACACATCAATACAGTTCCTACCAGTTATGGGATTTGTGATTTGGGGAAGAGGAAGGACTGGTATAAGATCGGTCCTCTCCAGGTATGGGAATTCTATTGGGAGGGGAAAACTGGATTGGTGCATCCCTGGTTGCAGGAAATCCTTAACCTCATTGCTCATGATATATCCCCTCTGGACATGTTTCTCTCTGCTACAGATACCTGAGATGTGTCTGTGTGCCTGTAGGAAAGTAGTTTGACACCTGAGCTCCATTGTTGTGTGGGTCCTGATTCCCACTGAGCCTGTTGGGTGTGATGTAATTTCACTGAATGAATGGGCTCAGTGCTCAACAATGCACAAACCTGAGCAGATCGGACCTCCACATTGTGTAGAGATGGGTGATTTGGATAAAATCCTCTCAGCATGTATGTCATTTTAATGCACTACATCACAGTATTGATACATATTGTGATGAAGTACATGTTATGGAAACTAAATTGAGAAACTTATAATGGATAATGTCTGTTTTTGTCAGTCAGCTAATTAAAGTCGTGACTAAGTTTTTTTGTCACACTAATGCCAAAATATATGAAAGTTCAAGTTCTGCTCATCAATTCATGACATTACCAACAATAGCCCAATACACACAGATTTTTTTAAGTTATATTTGCCACATTCATAAGTGCCTTGTCTTACACTTTACACTTAATGGTCATTTTATTAGGTACACCTGTGTAATCCAATAACACTGTTCTGTCATAAAGTTTGTTTTTATCTCAGGGTTAAGAGATAAAAGGCAACTGTTTCTTCTCCTTTCATTTAAAACAAAAGATTATTTTTTGACACTGTCATAGAGGTATGACCACCTCATGGATAAATAGGAAGGACAACAAATTAAAAACACCACTCAAAAAATGTTGTCTAGTACAATACCACCATTGACTGTGATCACAGCATTTTAATTCAATTAATACATGATTTTAGACTCACAAGAAGGTCCATAGCAGTACAAAGAATAGACAAGAAGACAGAACATAAAACCACAGCAATTCATTAGTCAGTTTAAATAGTTCATATGTAGGTTGTGACACCAATGTTTATGAGCCTGGATGAGTACCAAGAGCAGCTCTTCCTGGGGCTGGTTAAAGCCTCTATGATGCTGTTCTCTGACTCATCTAAATGACACATAAAATTGTATATCAGATGTCTTAGGACCGTCTCACATGTTGGAATACCAGAGGACACAAACAGTTGACTGGCACTGTGCCATCTGGGAACCTGAAGCAGCAACTTCAGTGCATCATTGTAAGCTGTTATGAGTCCCGGCATACTGCTTTTCCTGTAGCTACACCAAAGAAAAGCTGTATACAGAGGTGTGCAGAAAGTTCTAAATAATAAGAAATTCAATTATAATATATATATAATAATTTTTTAATTGACGGTACACATACTGAGCTTCCAAAGCAACATGTTGGCCTGAGAGCATAACATTTACAACTCTGTCTCTAAGTGTCATACAGGTGTTCATTTAATTATATATTTTAACACTCTTGTTTGTTAGTGATGGTGTTGTTCTGGACTGTGTTATGTATAGATGTGTTTCTAATATTCTGACTCTCTTACACAGGCAAAGGACAGAAGAAACATTAGAAACAGCTTTCAATATAATGTAGTGAACACCGTTTCCTTTACCTATGACCTCAGTAGTAAACATACAATTAACAGTTTACACATTTCTAACAATTTCACCAAGAACTGAATTTTATAAACCCCATAAAAGTAGAATTGATGTCAGAATTATTGTATTGAATTGCAATAGATTGTACAGGTCTGCCTAATAAACCAGCCATTGGAACACAAACTCAAAAATTACAAATAGTACTGGGCGGGTGGGTGAACGGGTGGTTAGATGGGTATTCCCTCCTTTTTTTCAGTTTCCTTTTTCCTTTCTTTTCTTTTTCTGTTTTGTTTGGGAAATATTGTAAAAATTTGAAGCCGCTTCCTATTCTGTTTAAATGGCAAGTTCTGAACACAAATGCTTCCTACTAGGACTGCAAAATAATTCGAAAGTATTATTGTCATCACAATATGGCCTATAAAAATAAATAAATATAATAAATAAATTGAAATGGCAAAAGCTGCTCGTTTTGTTTGTTTTTCAAAGAAATAAATGGCAAATAATGATGAAAATGGCATGACAATAGCAGCTAATTTTTGATAAAGGAAAAATATGTGACAAAACAGTGTTATAATGAAGTACTGCAATGCAGAGGTGCCCTGGCCAACAAATTGTGTTCACCAGATGTAAGACGTAATATCACAAACCCTTGTTTTATTTATAACTCAGTACTAGTAAAGCCTTCAGTAGATAAAAGGAGACTGAGCCCTGACTGTGTCATTACTGTGTGTGTGTTTCTGTGTTTCCAGGGAGACGTCCCCTCATGCTTTCCAGTTGGAACTCTTCTTCAATAATGTCACCAAACCGAACAGCCCGGCATTCCACAGACTGGGCAGGTCAGAATCATTCTCACTCTCTCTCCCCCCTCTCGTTTTGTTTCTGTCTGTCCTCCTCCGAGTCTCTCTCATCCGTCTCTGTATTTCCTGGTTAAATCCCAAAAGTGTTTAAGATACAGGTGTCCGTGTCACCTGTAGAACCAGTCATGGTAGCATCTGAGTCCTGTTCTCAGAGGCCAGAGGGGTGTGTGTGTGTGTGTGTGTACGCATCCACCCATATTCAGGTCTCTTTGTTCCCATGCTGGCTAACTGGTATCTCCAGAAACTCAACCCCACCCACAGCTGAGAGTGACACAAAAACCTAAAGGTCCCAGTGAAATAGATGAGTAGTCAAGTGTTTTTATTCTAACCTCATAATAACAGAGGTGTGCGCAGTAGCAGCAGACCGTAGACTTGTATTTAGAGGCGTGCATTGTGTAAGGGTTGTTCAAAACTGTAAATATGACACACCCGAGTTATTATCTCTGCCAGCAAAGTTGGGAGTAGATTTTTTTAACCTGTCTGATTGCTTTTGAAATATCTTCCGAATGTCAAAAACAAGTGTAGTTTTGTCTTTTTTTACAGGTGAGATTTTTGTGTCTTTTTGTGACACAAATACAGTGATGTTGCTAGGTACGCGTCCTGCGTCTCTGACGCATTAAAATCTGAAAGGACGCAGTAAATTCACTATCCATGCGTCCCAGGGACGCACCTTATTTTTCCCGTGAAAAACGATACATTGTGAACAACAACTTGTGTTTAAAATCACAGTAATTAGCAAAAGAAACCTTGCCGTCAGCGGACCTGACGAGCGTTGTTTCAACCCTTTGCGCATTAACTCAGCGCAGACATGATCCCTTGAGTACAGTATCGCGACATGCCAGTTTACCCGCTACAACAACTAGCCAGTTACCGCGGATTTAATTCAACAGTTAAA
>JAJHUR010090508.1:0-10735 GCA_027495735.1 Lutjanus campechanus | reverse complement strand
AAATATCGGGGAAGGACACCGCAGCTGTGGCATTGTTGTTGGAGAAGCTAGTATTTCAACTTATCATGTTTCCTTAATCTGTGACATATTGTTGTCATTTTATGATTTAGTACAATAAATATATGACATATTTGATCTTTTAAGTAGATTCATTTATGGGAGTAGAATATATAACTTAAAGACCACAAACACACAAACACACACTGATGTTTTCAATTATTTCAACTGATTCAAACTCCGTACAGGTGGAAGTCGAGCAGAGCCATGCAGGGATGCACATAATGTCACAATAATGTTACGTACAGCCTGTTTGTATAAATGAATTTTAACACTGTAAGACTGAAATGATTACATTCTGATAGACTGGCAATTTCACAATAAATAAGATGTATAAATAGGTAAGATAACTGTGATGTAAATAAATAAATGTGTATCTACTGGCTCAGGTAAATAGATGAATAACTACTGAAACTACTGCTTGTTTAAATGTGCATATGTTTAATATACATATTTGAATATATTTACTGTCTATGCAATTTCAATGTTTGTGTTGTCTTAAAAAATTGATTATGGTAGAAGTCTTCAAGTTAACAATTTAAATATGATTGATTAAGTTGATTGAAAGTTGATTAAAATTATGCTACTCTAATATTACTTTAGCATGTGAACCCATAGTTAATGGTTGGCTGTAAAACTAAGTAGTTTACTCTGTGATGCCTCGGATCATATATGTATTTTAACAGACAAATCTAACAGAACGAGTGTTCAGCGATTCAGTGAATGAGTTCTCAGTTAAAAGTAATTGAAGATTCCAAAGTATCAAATTTACATCATTTTAGGAACATTCAGTTGTTTGAAGTCGATCATCAAACAGATTTTTTTTGTCAGCCAGTGACAAAAGAGAGCCAGGCATGGCTTCTTCCATTATGGGATTATATATTCATCCAACAGTGCGGGGCCATCTCAGTTACAAAGCTGGGTACTTGACAGGGGAAGTGGATTTGTGGAATTGTGTTGTTTGGCAGCAGACGCTGAGGCCAATTTGTTAGTGATGGACCAGCGCAGTCCATAACTCTGCGGAGAGCGCTTGGCAAGAGAGGAAAAAAAGTGATATTTTACATTTACAGCAATAAAAGCTCAAGAAAATGAAAAGACTTAAGTGAAATTACAGATCCACCTGCTTAAAAGGCTCAGAACAGGATGAAAATCCAACAGTCCACATATAAATCAAATCCACTTTTGAATCAGATATAGCTATAACAAACAAATTATTAAATAATATAGATGATAGTTTGCTAATATTTTCCAAATAATGTTGTACAGCATTTCCCAATTTCTTTTAGTACAAGTAAAGTAAAAGTAAGCATAGGTTGCAATACATGAAAAAACATATCACACTGAAACCTCTGTGACTTAAGTTGTCAAAAGTGTTTATATTACAATACTTTTTCAATACCATGTGCTTAAAATGATGTAATATCTGTTAATTCTAATACTGAAAGTACTGAAGCTATAAAAATGATCTAAGTGCTCATTCAAGACCTCAGTTCAGTCTTTATTGTCATGCTAAGTAAGTTTAAATTCTGGTATTGTGACAGCTCTAACTGTGAAATCAAGCTCAAACTTTAACACAAAAATTGTTCAGAAAAAGGCACAGTGGATTTTCATTATTCTGCAGACCTGAGCTGGACATGATGGATGTCTGACCGTGCAACACCGACTGATCATACGGTAACTTAAAGGCAGTAATTTATGCAACATTTTCTTTAAATAAAAACGATGTATAATCTTATATAAACATAATCCCTTTAAATCATCACTTATGACCCACTGGAAGTGTATGCTGGTGTCTGTACCTGCATTTCCTTACTTTTTCATTATTTTGCTGTGCTGTGTTGGGATGCTTTACCAAACCTAAAACATCAGTATTTGATGTCCTGCGAATGAGACTCAATAATCAACTGTCTTTCTGGTGCGTTAAAGCTCTGACAAATCCTCCTGATTCTCGCTCTAAGTGTACTGACAGTGGGTTTTCACTTGAGGTTGAACGAATAGGAAACATTTTCTCACAATCCTTCTAGATGGATGAAACATACAATTCTCATAAAAGCCCAAAATATAGTCCAGTCATAATGTTATGTAATGCAATTATGTTATATATTATGCAAGCATTAAACTTTCCACAGCATGCAACATAACATTTGGCTGCTGGTGGAGCTGTGACGCATAGAAGTGGCTGATCCTGCGCTGGCTGACTGTAAATGAGGCATATGAACCGTCCTTTCCCATGAAGGCTGTGCACTGCCCAGTGACACGTGTATATCCCCAGGCAGAGAATGCCAGAGGATGTCGGGAGGCTTACTCCGCATGTGACCCGCCTTTCTCTCATGCTCTCTTTCTCTCTCCCACAGCTCCCACCACCTGCCCCTCTCTGGAAGCCCCCGCTCATGGAACCAAGTTTGGCTCAAAGTACTTTGTTGGACACGAAGTCCATTTCACTTGTTCCCAGGGCTACCATCTTGTCGGTTCTGCCACCCGAGTCTGCCGGGACAACGGCACCTGGACTGGCATCAGTGCCATCTGTAAAGGTGAGCCTCAGTGGGAGTTTCTAGTTTGTTGAGCAAGACACGGCCACTCTAAATCTCTGACCGTGTTTGAGACCAGTGTCAAATTTGATTCAGGTGACGAATTCAGTCTCACTTCAGCTACGACAGGGATACTCAACTTGCTTTGCCTGGTTTGTCATTTTGCACAATGACAGGAGGCCAGGAGCCAGTTACATGAATAAGCAAATAATAATAATTTAATAATTTCCCCCCGGCCTGTAGTGCTATCTATCCATTTAAATTGTTATGGTGTAAGATGCAGAGTTTGGGCGATATCAGCCGTAGAGATGTCTGTCTTCTCTCCAATGTAATGGGACATAAAATGTATTTTTTGGTACTTTGAGTACCACAAGTCGAGTGCCATGTAGTCCCATTATACTGGAGAGAAGGCAGACATCTCTACAGCCGATATCTCCAAAACTCTGCAACTTACACCAAAAAATCTGAATGGATAAACAGCACTACAGGTAAGAGAAAAAAAAGGGTGAATTGTCCCTTTAAAAGGCTCATAACTCATCTTTCTTTGAAATTCTTTTTTTTTTTTTATCAAATCAACTGACTTATTAGATTATTAACTATATCAACTTATACATGATTAAATATAGCTGGAACCTCCTCCATCATGCAATCACTGAAATGTTGGAATGATTAATAAACAAATCACAAACATAAACCAGAGACAGAATAAATAGCATATTTAACTTCTTTTAGTGTGAAATATGGGATCCTATATGGGATCAGAATTATTGTTATTTCTGCATAATGTTTGCTCCTCCACAGCTAATAGTTGTCTTCTCCTGCAGAGCTCACCTTCAATCTTCAATCTTCAGCTGCAATTAATTATTTTCATCGTCAATAAATCTGTTGATTATTGTCTCGATCAACCGATTAGTCATTTGGTCTATAAAATTTCAGGAAATGATTAAAAATGCCAATCGGTGTTTCCCAAAGCCCAAGATGACGTCCTCAAATGTCTTGTTTTGTCCACAACCCAAAAATATTCAGCTAAAATCACAGAAGTTTGACATTTTTTTCAGAAAAGATGACTCAAAATGATTAATTGATTATCAAAATAGTTGGCATTTAATTCAAGAGTTGATTAATTGATTAATCATTGCAGCTCTAATGCAGCTTCACTTGAGAGTGCTTGTGGTACATTTTCATCACAGGATGAGGAGCTTTTCACCCCAGTGACTTTCTCCACAGGCAAACAAGCATCGACTACCACCTGTATATGATTTGGTGGTATGTTTTTGGACCAGGGCTCCTGCGTCTGAGCATTATTCACTGTTGAGCAAAAAATCCCCACGCCCATTTAAGAGCGACCTTGGCTTAGCAGAGTCTGAACGCCAGGCTGAAAGAGACAGCAGAGGCCAAACGGAGCTCCTCACACGTACACAGATAACAGGCAAAGAAAAGAGCCATTCTTCAGAGTGGCTGGAGCTCCTCAGCATACTGAATGAAGCCCTCGTTAAAATGGCATTAAATGTCTCCGAACACAGAAAAACACCTGTACTGCATTCCACTGTGGGGTGCCTTACCCTCCAGGTTTCTCCTCCTCTTGAGCAGCAGTGGTTGAGCTACTGTAAGATAAACCCTCCCTCTCTTACTCATGTTTCCCAGGTTCTTTGACAGTGGTCCCACTGGACGGGGTTAGGTCCAGACATTATACCCACACCATGGTCTGATAGCACAGAAGTATGCTAAGCATGCTATTGATAGCCCCTTCAACCCGGCACTGGTGGCTCTCTTCCAAAAATTCCAAGTGGCACAGTCAGTTGAACATGTGCATACGTTTATTGACATTCATGGCTAAAACAACATGAGACGGCTTGACTCTGCACAGTATTATCCCTGTTCATGTTTTTCAGCCCAGCGTAAGAGCTCTAAATTTAGTCATGCTTAAAAAGCAGTATTGACGGAGTGTGAAAACTTTAAAGTTAAAGAAGAGTTTAAAAATATCTAGCAGAGTGAAGTGGGCCTTTTCATGTTATGGCCCTGTGGTGGCCCCTGGGGAAGCCAAATAAACATTAAAGGGATTGGTTGTCATCCAGTATACTGTGGCCTCAGCGCCAGAGCTCAAAGAGCAGAAGCTGTTTCATGATTTAAACATCTGCACAGTCCTCAGAACTGACTTCAGAAACAAAGATCATAAGGTACGATGAACTATTTGTCCACTTGTGTCCAAACTTTGATGGGCAGAAGACATTTTTTCAGCCGATCATTAGTCATCTCAGCTTCTGTTGCTGTCAACAGCTTGTGTGTATCGAATGATGGTATATTTCATACGGGATTTTCATCGTCCAGATCCACAAATATGACTTTGGTGGGTGAATGAATGGATCTGATGTTTATAAATACTATTGTGCACTCTGTATTACTTACTGCAGCTCCTTTTGCATTGCAATATTGACCATTCTTGGCATTACTGTACTCTTAGTTATGCAGTAATACCAATTTGCACTCAATGGTGGAAAGTAACTAAATACATCTAATCAAGTACTGTACTGAAAGCTATAATATATAACATTTATGCATTAAATATTTAAAAAGGCTTGAGATATATGACATATTTACTTGAGCTGCGTGCTTACATTATCCTTAATGTTTCCAAAAATGTTCGAACACAGAGAAATATGGAATTTATTCAAGGTAACAGGGCGTTTCCTGCTTGCCATTGCTAGCTAGCTGCTAGTTGCTAGTTGTTCTCAATTCTGGGAAGACACAGGATATGCTGGAAATACCTGAAAAATGCATCATCATCAAGCTGAGAACAGGGCTGTTTTTCTGACTCCATGAAAAGTTGTTCTTTTATTTTTTTTTTTAGATATGGATGATCTTAAACTACTTAACCGTAGCCTGGGGCCCAGCAGAGGCCAGGTTTTAATTTGCTCTGGCAGATACTATTCAACATTTCCCTGTTGCAAACTGGCATTGTTAAACTAACAGTATGTAAAGCAATTGAAATTATTTCATCTTCAGCACTGAAATGCAACATGCACATTAATTCAACAGTAATATCAATCCAAAAACATCATATATGAGTAATACACTGAGAGGGACCATTTTTCTGTAGAATGGGTACTTTTACTTTTGATACTTTTTGTACATTTTTGTTGATAATAGTATTTTTGTGTGATATTGGTATTTTTATTCAAGTAAAGGATCTGAATGCGTCTTCCATCGCTTGTGAAGCATGGCTGTAAGCCTGAGAATGGCTTTTTGGAAACTTATTGCGAAGGTGCTGACAGTAAGATACTTCACAACTGTTTGTTTTGCTGAAAAGAAAATCCTTTAAACCTTTTTTTCCTCTTTGATTCTCATGCGTTTCACAATGCTACATAAACAGATACGAGTAAAACATAGTGCACATCCAAATGGACACCAACAAATTGTAACTTTGAAGATGCAGATGGCTCTTACTGAATTACACTTTAATAATAATCTCCATTAAAATTAATCAAGATAACTACTACTTTTCCTCAAATGGAAGAAATAAGAGGGCATCAATGACTCACAGTTGACATGCTGTGCCCATAATGACAGAACCAGTTTCTCCGTCTTAAGTATCAGTTATCAAACTGGGTGGACGCTCATTTCCGCTCTGTGGACGGAGGTTAGACGGGATTACAGAGGCTCTTTCATTTTTTTTTTTCTGTATGTGTCACGCTCCTCTGCTTTATTGAAACCTCCAGCAAATTCTGTGGTGGTTTACCTCTTTTTAATACTCTTTCAAAAGCCAAAGACTTTCCTTAGAGTCTCTTGCAATGTCTGTTGAATTGTTCAATGTGTTTTATTCTAAAACCTGAATCGAACACCAAGTCATCTTCATTTTGTCCAGGTTTTTTTTCCACCGCTTTACACAGGTGCATATAGACGAGAACCTTCAGCCTAAGGCAAAGATTATATGAGGAATTTGTGAAAGAAAGTCAAAGATGGCATCAAACCGACAATAGATTAATTTATTGTGACTGGACAAACTTTCCATGTTGCCTCTGTTCTGTGTGCATGAGTATGATGAAAAAATGGGAATGTGGGGTTTGGTTTGGAAATGACTGGTGTTTTCTTTTACGAGTTTGTGGTGATTATTGTCTCCTGCACCCACAGATATAAGTGAATGTGCCAGTAATCCCTGCCAGAATGGAGGTACCTGTGTGGAAGGAGTTAACCAGTACAAATGCACCTGCCCTCAGAACTGGAGTGGCTCTCACTGCCAGCACCAAACCCAGACAGGTCAGTACCACTAAATTAATGACTGACTCTATGTTTTTGAGATCTACTACTGCACATGTTTACAATGTGTTCACCACAGGCCTGCAACTTTCATATTTTCCCCCCCTAATGCAGCACCACCGGAGTGGAGTGTGATGAACGATCCAGCGTTCAGCCGGAGACCTCGCTGCGCCCAAGTGAACCGAGCCCAGCACTGCAGCTGTGATGCGGGCTTTCACATGAGTGGCACCTCTGACAACAGTATCTGTCAGGGTGAGCTGTAATTATGTGTTGCTTAATTGATCCCTGTGGGGAAAGTCTCCCTTTTTGCTGTTTCTCCTCACAGGGAAGCAGCTACAGGTCAACCGCAGAGCAGGGTCTGTATTACAGAAACTTCCTAATTTGCAGAGCCTATTTTAACTGTTTTGTAACCATGGTAATTAGGGATAGGATCAGATTTAAGAGAGAAAAAACATTACAAATGAACTGTTCTAAGTCAATGGGCCTCATGCAAGAACGACTCGTACAAACAGATTTGTTCTTAAGTGGCCTGTGTGAGTGATTCAGGAGAACTTGCCTCATTCACCAATTTTCTAGTGTTTTGACTTTCCTCTAGGATACAAACACAATATGCAATTGTGTTTTTACCTGTCGTAGGAATTGTGCAGTTAGTCTGCTGTTATGCAGACCTCAGTTTTTGACTGACTGTATGTTGGGCCCAGAAATTTAAGATAACAATACAAAGGAAAACCCTTCGCACATCTATTAAAACAAGACAGGTGCGTTGGAGAGAGAAGAAGAGAGAAGAGAGTTTGCAACTTTAAGATAACGATACAAAAAGTTCTTAAGATGGGAAAAAGTCTATTACACAAGCATCCTAACTTCCCCAAATCTTTCATAAACTCTCCGATCTTAAGATAACTGTTATGCTGTCCTAACTTTTGCTTTTCCACCATGTTGTGTTTAATCTGTGTGGGTGCCGGATACAGCAGAGACTGTGTCTACTAACTTAGCCCACTCTTTCTTTTATCTCTCCCACTCTCTTCTTTGATGTTTTTATTGTAAATTTCCCAAAAAATAACATCTTTGGATTTTTCTACAGATGTTACATAAACCCCATAAACTCATCTGTCCTGAAGTTAGCAGCCCGATCGCTCAATTTTTTTTATATGCTTCAGTGTAGGTTTCTGTGTGTTTCAATGAGAAACACCAACAGTTACAAAGTTGTTTAGCTTGACAAGATGAGAAAAGTAGTGTCGGTTACGAGGTAACAAACATAAAAGTTGCTAGATGTTGGATTGAGTACTTAGGCTTTCCTAACTTGACGTAACATAGGATGAAGCAAGATAAGATAGTAAGTTAGTTAGTTAGGATTTGCTTCTATAATACCAAAGTGAGAAAAATCCTATTTTAGACTCTTCCTGTCTTAAATAAAGACTTAAGATTGGAAGTTTCCAAAATATGGCCACAGTTCCCTCAAGCTGGCGCGCTGCTCAAAGACATTTCACCAGGGCAAATAGCAGATGTTACATGGGTTTCAGTGCTGAAAAGATCCCCGAATCTTTTACTCCTTCATATGGTTGTAAATGAGAGTAACTGCGGAGCCAGTCTGTGACAAACAAAATAATCCTCTCGAGAGGTCACAAGCTGATTAGCATCCATTTAGGTCACAGTTCAGTTGCTTTTAAGATGTAGTTTGTTGAGTAACATTTTTGAAATGGGAGTTCTCATGCAGTTCCTCCAAACGGGTTAATTTTCAAGATGTTCAAAGGGTAAGACTGAGCGACCCAAACCCTGACGACAACCTGAGAGAAAGAGACGACATACTGTCGAGGTTTACAAGGTTTTTGTTGGGCTCCTCTTTATTTTCAATCCACATCAGCTTTGCTTTGTTTACAGTTTTGTCTTTTTTTAATTAGAGCATTCATAAAGAGTTGGTTAGATTGATAACCTTTAAAGAAAACAAAGGAAAATATACAAAAATCCATTACCTTTAAGCAAAGATATTTGCTGAATTAATCTATTTCCTTAAATATATAGAATTTCCATACTTAATCCAATACTTAATCAAAATAGGATGAAAAATCTTGGTATTTTGTAACTATTTGTCTGCAGCTGATATAATATGATATGCATGATGATATGGTTCCTCAGAGTGTGTATGAGGTAACTCGTTACCTATATGCCATGGCCTGGTCATGTGATGCACATTTAAAGCACACGTACATGCATTTCGTTTTTTCTTTTTCTTGCCAGATGTAAACGAGTGTGAAGTGTACCGGTTGGACCAAGGAGGGAAGCTGTGTGTCCACGAGTGTGTGAACGTCCCAGGCTCATACCACTGCTCTTGCCCCAGCGGCTACAAGTTGCTACCAGATGGGCGGAGCTGCGAGGGTGAGTGACAAGAGGGAGCAGAGGACAAAGGCTCATTCACAGGGCCCTGGCTGCAGATCTGGCTGGGTATGTGGCTGCAGAGAGGAATACCTGAGATTTAGAAAGACGAGGAGCCTTTAGCGGCGTAGCTTTTAGTTTCTGCAGAGGTGTCTGTCAGCCCACTTTCATTTGCACCCCTGAAGCTTACGGTGCTTGCCAGTGGAATGAATGACCTCACCCTTTCCCAGCAGAAGGGATCTTTTAGGACATGAGGCGTTTGTGGGAGACTAAACTAAAAAACCAAATAAACAATCACAGCACAGCACCCCCTGCTCAGCTTGTGGTAACCAGGAAGCTGGGAGTCAGTCTGGCAAGTCTCTCTTCCCTCTTCTCATTCTTACATACCTCCTCTGTTTTGTCTTCCAGATGTGGACGAGTGTTTGAGCCAGCAGCACAACTGTAGCCGCGGGACAACTTGTATCAACACGGGGGGAGGCTTTCAGTGTGTCAACCCAGAGTGTCCCCGTTCTCATGGCAACATCAGCTACGTCAAGACATCTCCCTTGTAAGTGGATACACCCCAATGTGGCCATCTTTGTCACGAAAAGCTGGAGAAAAACAAAAAGTGAAAAGGATCATATCTTCCACATTTAAGCAGGAAATTGTCATCAACTCTCATCTGCACACTGAATCAGACTCAACTGTGAGACACTAATGGGCTCCTGGCAGACATTGTGACTTGTAATAACAAGAAGAGCACAAATTAATTTGATGATTGCTGCGTTCAGGTGTGCCAATAATCCATGTCAGAGACCCAGAATGCACAATGAGAGGTCAAAATACACTGAGGAAAAATGCAACAATTTTGTTTTTGCTCTGATTTTTCGTGAGTTGAAGTAAAATGTCTCTAACTTATGCACACAAAAAGTTTTAATTTCTCCAAAATTTAGTTCACAAATGTGTTAAAACTTCTCCTTTGCCTAGATAATCCATCCACCTGAGGGGTGTGGCATATAGAGATGCTGGTTAAACAGTGATTATTGCACAAGTGTGCCTTGGACTGGTCACCAGGGACATGGGGCCACCCCTGAAATCTTATTGGCCACCTCAAGTACCACCCCTTTATCCTCAAGTGTGATTGGTTATCTGTCCAGTGAGAAGCGGGACCTTAGTTTCACCTGGCCATCCCTGTCCAAAAAAAAAAAAGTCTGGAAATGCCCCTGCTGGTCACAGCAAAAGGCCACTCTAAATGTGTAGTTTGATCTTGAAAAAAAAATCATTTATTAGACACAGAACTACTGGCTATTTCACAATGAGGCTCCAGGAAGGAAAAGTCATGACCTGCCCTACTCTGCCTCTGATTGGCTCCTACTCTTTTCCTTCACTGGTTGGGTTGGTTCGGGTTAGGGTAAGAATATCAGGGTAAGCAAACTAGAGGCAGTCCTTTTATTGTGACCAGTCCAAGGCACACCTGTGCAATAATCCCGCTGTTTAATCAGCGTCTCTATGTGCCACACCTGTCAGGTGGACAAGGCATTAACTTT
>JAJHUR010090507.1:1633-19674 GCA_027495735.1 Lutjanus campechanus | reverse complement strand
CTCATGTAGCCATCAAGTTCATGTGTAACAGGATGTTTGTGTTGAAACAAGTCTGGAATCATTAAAAGTCAGACAGACTAGTGTTGTCATGATACCATAATAATGACTTTGATATCAATACCAAGTCCAGTATCACTATACTCAATACCGAATCCATACTTGAGACTGAAACCGTACTGTTTTGATATTGGATACCTAATAGAAACAGAATGTCTGCTGCAAAACCATGTGACCCACAGAGTGTGCAACATACATTTACAATGAAATTTTATCTATTTCATTTAATATCATACATATGAGGACAAATTGCTAATCTATGGTTGTATTTATTGGTTCAAATGTTACTATATGATGTATTACAGCCTGCCCTGCACAATGCCTGTGTATTATTCTATGAATAGTTAAGAAACAACAAATCATGAATTTACCAAACATGCCATTTCTACTTAAATGCTACTCCAGGGGTGTTATGTTCTAATTCGGTAATGTTAGCGAATCTGCTAACAACGTCAATACAGCTGACAGAATCACCTGTCGCTGGCTAGAAATGAGAAGCCTGCTTTTGTACATCTGTATGAAATCAAATACCCAGTGTTTCAAAAATAACTGAGAAGTTTGAGTGTTAAATCTGCCTCTCTCTTTGTAAACTGTATATCTGTTATGCAAGAATGGAAAGCTTGATGAGCACAGCAACAGTAACTAATATAGGGCTTAGCAAATAGTTAATTGGTCTAAACTAAAAGTCACATCAGGTATCAGTTTATAGTTGAGGGACACTGTGATTTAGTTTTTAATATTGTTTCATAATTTCCATTCCAGTCAAATCTAAAGCCAGTGAGTGACATTAGATTTTCTCACCAGTCCTCTTGGGCTGCTGTATTTGCAGTACAAACATAATGAAAATCCTCAGTGTGCATTGACATCTTCAGGTGAATTTTCAGGTGAATTCTGACCATATACACACTCATTTGATTATTTTGGGTGCAGAGAGGGAGAATCTCAAATAACTCGGCTGTGCTTCCTGAAACATATTTTTGAGTACTTTCCCCTTCGCATTTCGTACCTCCATTTATACACGTTCTGCCCTCTGAATCGTCCACACATCCCAAATTAATTTGTTGACGCATTCTTAAAATACCCCCCCCACCCCACCCCCAACTCATGTGATAAACTTCCCTTGGCATGGCCTGACTGACTATCAGCACTTGCCACAGTAATTGCCGCTCGTTCAAGGATGGGACACAGCAATAAACTTGTCAGCACATATTACAATGTCAGACAGATGAGCAGGAGAGAGCCTTCCTGCCCTCTCATCTTAATGGCAGCCATCTCCTGCGTGGCATGTCCCCAGACAGACAACTCATTTCATCTTACCATTAATTCTGAACAGCAAGGGTGACATTGTGTCCATCACGGCAGCTTTATGTAAAACAGGATCCTTTGTGTCGGGCCTCATAATACAGACGTCTACACTGCTCTACCCAGATAAAGTCATTTGGTAATGTTGATTTGATGATGCAGACATGTTAAAGGTGAAGCTAAGGTATGCGGTACTTGTTGTAAATGTCCATAAAATTATAATACCGGGGAAGGTGGTGAAGAGACAGCCAAACTGAGTGACAAAAACATCTGGTGGATATTATATTTACCTCTGTATTTCATCTGCCGACCCCCTCAGGAGCACTGCGTAACTGTCCAGTGAGGCTCATGCCCTCGTGTTTTATAGATGGCTCTGCCTGCCTTCAGTTAGCACAGTATCAGCGGGCCGGCCTCTGAGAATTCATTAGGGAGCACCTCAATCATACAGCCGAGCTACACCAAAGGGACGGGCAGAGGGGGACGAATCAATTTGGAGGCATGCAGGCGCAGGTGGAATTATCAGTCCGCGTGTGAACGGAAGGCTCGCCGGCTATCAGTACATTCTGTCACGGCCCGAACAAGGTGGTGGGAGGTGATTGAGCATTTTGGGGGTCGGCAGATTGGAAGGCAAGCAGACAATGTCTACTGTGGAGGTGGGGAACAACTGCACATCAACACGGGGCGATGCAGTCACCTATCTCTGTCCTGCCATAAAGAGCTGAAATTGAGCTCATGGTGTAGGTGGTGTAAGGTGATGGTGCAGCGCACTTGCACAGCGCTGTAGCGAGAGGGCTATTCATTGCTTAAATTGTACTGAGCGTACATGTAGTTCTGAGGGGAGATTGTTGGAAAGTGGAATAAAAGCAGGGAATTGACAAACAGCAGATTTTCACAATGTCATGAAAGAACTGATAATTAAATTAGATTAGGTTATGACATATTTGTCAGTGTGTAATGTAGAGTGGTAATTGACTGCTTTATCGGCTGTTGTTTACTGCGGCCTCCCCAGAGAAATGTAATTTTCTCTTTTTTTTCTCTTTGTTTTTTTCCCCCTCTTTTACTAATCAAAGCTGTCATGTCAGATTCAGAATTGTTGCATATCTTAGCGGTGTGGCTCTAAGAATGGAAACATCAGTTGGTCAGTTGATTGTTCCAAGACTTTGGTCCAGAGTCAAAGATATTGACAACTGCTGTCATGAACTGCCCTGAAAGTTGGAGCAGATATTCTGAAAGGATGAATGTTAATTACCATGACTCAGGGTTGCCCGGTCTGTGTTTTTCCTTTTCACTTTTCAAGTGTAGCCGTGGGATTAATTTTTTTTGCAAATGCAAATTACATTAATAATATCAATAAATACACATTCGTATGTGAAATGAAATGATTTATTTATACCTAAATCCCACCAAACTGACTCCAGATCAGCACTTACACACACACATACCTGGCACTCATCACACTCATGCCCACATAAAAGCACACAAATACAATATGCCTGTGCTCTCTGCCTGTCGGTGCCAGTTTTATTTGGCTGTTGGACTGGTTTTGGGCTTGTTTTGATCTGCCACTGTTTCTTTTTTTCACACAGACCTGGTTTTCAACCAGTGCCATCAGCAGGTTAAAATTAGGCCTGCATGATACGAGTAAAATCTGCAATATGCGATAACAATACTTGAAAATCTTCAATACTAGGATGACGACATGACTTGTGATAAATGACCAAATATATTAAAAAATGCTGCTGTAAAACTTGAATATTATCACAGAGGGACTTTGGGACCTGCTTTACAAAAAGAGTTTACTGATGAGAATTTGCTCAGAATTTGTTATAGATTTTTCTTTTGAAAATTTGCTTATGTAAAAATGAAAGGAATATTAGTATGATTTTAGCATTTATTTATTAAAATTGCTGTATTGAAATAACAATTAATGACAGACCTAGGCCGATGGATTTCAACAAAGGAAAACATGAAAAAAACACCCAGAAACTTTCCCGTTTTAACCAACCTTCGTGGTTTGTGTTTGAGTAAAGACTTCTGAATTAACAATGTGCACCTGAATGCTCCATGAAGACCCTGCCCGTGTGTGTAAGAGTGTGTGCGTGTGTGTGTGTTTCAGACTGACAGACAGAAAGCAGAGGACAGGGGCAGCATGTGAGTAAAAAAAAAAATTATCACCAAAATGTTGTAGAGACAGTAGAGCACAGTTTTTTTTTATTACAAACATTTGGTACAAAAATTTACCCACAAGTGTGGTGGATAGCCTGAGATTTAATTGCAAAATGGAAAATTGACTGTGTTAATTTCAGATCCATGTAAATAATGAAATAATATTTCAGAAACGTGTTAATAGATTTTTCTTATCCCGTTTCAGGCCTGTCTTTTGAAATGACAATTAACACAATTTGCCAGTCAGCACTAAGTAATAAAGTGTAATTTGTCCAGTAGCTTGGCCTATAACCAAATACTTAATGACATTCTCATCGGCCCCAGCTGTACTTTGTGCTAATTAGCAAATATTGACATACTAAAATGCAAAATGAATATGTGAACATGGAAACATTATACCTGCTGAAGAAACACACACAGTCTCAAAGAGCCGCTAGTGTGACTGTAAACTCTCACAGTCTTGTTTTTACTTGATTTACAACATCGACCAAATGTCTAAAAGTTGTGATGATTCAGGATCCACCTTCTGTAACAGTTTCACACTACAAAAATATAGATAGAGTTTTCTGCTTGGCTTCAAGCTGCTTTAAGCTGCCTGATGTAATGTTGCCTCAAGCAAACTGTAGAACCCTGATATATCACAGCCTGTGTGTTGGCAAACATTTCACAACAGGTCAGACTGACAGATGTTTAACAACAAAAACAGAACTTTTTAACTTTTTCCTTTTGCAGTCACTCAGCTTTATCTGGAAGTTAATCTGCGCCGAACAGCATGTATCTGGTGTAAAATATACAAAATCATGGGAAAAAAAACACGGTGTGTTCTGCTTATCTACAGTATCTTATATAGTTTTTAACCATTTTGTCATGTGAATATTCAATCACATGGAGATGCAGTCAGGTATAATGAGACAACAGCTCTGGTCAACAGTTGGTCTGTCATTGTGTGGTCGTGATGCCAGCTGGGTGTGTGTTGCTCCATGGATCACTGACAAAGAGTATTTGCACTGCAAGAACAACTGTGTTTTCTCTATAAGCAGAAAAATGGGTCCGAGGATTGTTAATTCTTTCTTCTTTGCATCGGGTAACAGGCGCTCTTTAAAAATCAGCCTGAAGACATTAACAATCAATAACTATTGAAATGTATTTATAAATAATACAAAACCTATTACTTTCCGCTGACATAAAAGCCTTGACATGCATGACAGAACCTTAACAGATGCGCACAAACCAAAATGGACACACTGTGAATCTAAACTAGGGGTGTGTGATCTGATGATAATAGATCATGAAGGATTAAAATGTCCCAATGATCTGCCTTTGCAGAAAGATCATCAGTGTTATGCTACAGTGCACATTCTATCTATTGCAGTTCTCTGGCTCATACATGCATCCAAAGTTGTTTTCTCATCCAAATTTTATATCACACAGTTTGTTTCTCCGTGGTGTGCCTTCCCTGGAGACACAACGGTAAAGCAGTAATGGTGAACAATAGAGCGGCAACGATTAATCAATCAATTGACTATTAAATTACTCAACAGTTATTCTGATAATCACTTAATAATTCTGAGACATTAAAAAAAAATCTCTAATTTCAACTTCAAATCTTCATATTTCTATGATAGTAAACTGGAAATCTTTTGGTTATGGACAAAACAAGACATTTAAATAAAGTAAGTTTATTATTTGAGGATGTCATCTTTGGGAGACAACATTTACCAACATTTTTTTAACCATTTTATTACATTTTATGGACCAAACAGCTAATAGGTTAATCGAGAAAATAATCGATTATGAAAATAATTGCAGCCCTAGCAAAGAATAGGTAGTGACTTGGATTTCTCCTCCTCCCCGTTCTTATTTGGCAACGTGGTGACATGGGTGACAACTCAGAGTTGTTGGTCCCTAAAAAGAGCTCAGCATCTGTGTTATGAAACTGGTTTGGATTTTCCAAAACTGACACAGAGCCAACAGCAGTTATTTGCAAAGACTTCAAAGATAAGGTTTGCACATAGGATGGCAACACGATTAACCTTTTTAACCACCTCAAAAAAAAAGCCCCCAAAACAGTCTGCAGACAGTCAAACAGTCAGGGGGTTTTCCCAGTGCATCAGCTACAAACCACACAGCCAGAGGCTATAAGGCCAAAACAAGCAACTTCAAAGACATTTGAGAAGTGCAGTCTGGGTCGACTGGGGCTGATTGAGACATTGTTTTTAATTTCGAAATCGGACTCAGGCTCATTTAACTTCTTTTAAGGCATTTAACTTTATACATAACATTTTACTCATGTGCATTACATGTGACAGATAACTGGGAGAAGTTGAGGGGTGGGCAGTTCCTAAAAGTTTCCAATGCTTTGGAAAAAAGTTCCACATTTTGGAAGAGCTTTGATTTGATTTGATTACCACTAAAACAACGAGCCAACTGTTCATGTGCAGTGCAAAGAGAAGCAGGTGTTGAATCTTTGAATCTTTATTTACTTACTTGCTGCTGAATCATGTTGCTTTGCTTGTATCAGAGAGAGCGTGCATCAGAGAGAGACGCATGCTCCTTTGGAGTACTGGGACTGGGTTAGGAAGTTTTTTGGTCTGTGAAGGGCTCCAAGCCAGAAATACATAACGGATGCAGGGACATTTTAGTTATGCAAAAGTCTGCACTTGAAAAGACTGCACTTGAAAAGACTGCACTTGAATACAAGTCTGAATCATTTCAAAATTCTTGTTGAATGTTTGTACTTTGCAGAATTGCACACTTGATTAAAATCTGTTTGTTTGTTACCTTGTAGAGCTATATATTTTTAATAGGGACATTAGTTTGTTTGCACTGTTTAGTGACTTGCAAAATGGTCTTAAAGACGTAAAAAGGAATTATGATAAGAACGGACACCGTGATCCTGCCTGGAAAAAATCGTGATATTTTTGCTGTACCGCCCACACCTAATCCAAACCTTTGTCCTAATCTGGTGCTTGAAATTTAAATAAATGACTTCACATATAGTGTATCTGCATTGATTCATATATTATGGCTGCACCAGGACCCTCCTCTGCGTCATCTCTCATTACTCTCCGGCTCCTCGGCGAGGGAAGACGGCAGTGCCGACTTCCCCATCCCACCACCCCATCAGAAGACAGAGCGAGCATGGAAATGTCACTCCCAACGAGATCTTAATTAACACACTCCATCATAATGAGATTGCGGCAGCCAACACACAGATCCATGAAGAACCATTTTACTATTAAATGAAGCACACACTCAGGCATTTAAAACGCATCTTGTCATTCAAATTATATGTCAGGTCTTGCTATAACAATTTGTAGAGAGAAATCGCAGGGCGGTTTAAAGTGTTACCAAAGTATCTGCCCAGAGAAATCAGCAACCCCCTTTACATATTTCTTTGCACTTTCTGTATCTGCTCTCATTTTTAAAACATTTGGTTCGCCTCTGAGGATGAAGACGGGAAAGATGCATCATTTGAAGGCCATCGGGTCTCATTCACCCCCCACTTACTAAGCAGAAGTCATGGGCCGACTGGGGTTGTTAGAGTATAGATGTGTTTTATATACCTGCATTTATAAAAAATGTTTTTCTAGACAACCACCTCTGCTGCCTCTTCTCTTTTTTTTTCATCCTCCCTCTGAGGAATTCAACAAGACAGGAAAGATAGATGTTCAGGATGGCTGCAGGAGTGATTCGTATCCCTTTTTACAGAGCAAATGGATGGATGCAGTGTCGCCCAGAGTCATTTAGCATCAGGCAGCCTATTGTGCTGCTTATCGCATGTAATCAATCACACGTACAGTCAGGGCGAGGCGATACAGCTGAAAAATGTATCATGATAAAATGTTTCATTTCTGATGATATTGATTATTATTGATCTTTTTTAATGACCCATTTTTAAAGTGATACTCCACTTTGTGAGAATAAGCCACTCAGTATGTACTCACCACTATGCCGATGTGATGATGGGTGAAGGTCTTCAGTTCACAAAACAATCCTGGAGTTTTAGGAGAAACAGGGTACCAGCCTCATCCAGTACAATGGCAGTGAATGGTGACCACAGCTAAAACGTTAAAAAAAGTACACAAAACAAACACAAAATGTCTCCATCCTGCTTGTGTGGTGTAATCCAAGTGTCCGTGAGCCGCGACATTAAAAATGAACCGCAAATGCCATGTTTTTAGCAGAAATGTCAACTGCATGTAGCCGGTAGGATGTAAACATGGTGTCGATCTCGCGAGACTTCCGCACGTGCATCCATTAAGATATATACAAAGTATATACGAAGATCTTACTAATAATCCCCATTTTTACTAAATGTATCTGTAATCTGATTATGTATTTTTTTAATCTGTAACTGTAATAGAATGCAGTTACCTTTTTATGGCGTCCAGATTACGTAATCCCATTATATGTTATCCGTCACTCCCCAAACCTGGTAATACACTGACTATCAATAAGTACCTCACTCCACTTCAATAAATCTGAACTGTCCCTTCAAATGATTGGCTGTCTGTGTGTCACTTGTATCTTTATCAAGGGATATGATCATATGACTGTTTTATTGAATAGTTTTTTTACTTGCTATTGATGAATAACTATTGTTTTGTTCCCCGGGCCTGCGTACAATATGGATTCTGAGTTATATATTAAAGCAGCTCTCATTAAGCTTTGACTGTTAGTTGTAAAAAAAACAAACTCAGAAAAATCTATTTCTTTTGCTGGTAATCACAGTGTAGTGAGGAGGTGAGACAGAGACACATAAACCCCTCAGTGCTTAATGCACACAGGAGCACTGACAGCCTATACATATATTATTTGTCACTTCTGTTCTGCAGGGCACTCTCATTAAATGTTTTATTCAGCCACGCCAATTACGCCAGACAACCCAGTTAAGGGACCTACTGCTAATGAAGTGGAGTCTTAATCTACACCGTCTGCATCAGATATCAGAAAAGTTTTCATTTCCCCACTGCTTGTTTCTCCTCCAACTTCTCGGGTCAGTTTTAATGATATGGTGAGAGAATAAAAAATGTCTTTTGTTTTTCAATTTGTGAAAACAAGAGAGTTGCTCTCGTGGTTTGTTTTGAGATGCATTAAGACATGGACAAAATGACAAAACGGCTCCTACGGTGTAATTTATGATAAGGGAGGGAGGACGGAAGCGTAGTTATTGTTTATGATTTGATTTTCAATAATTCCAAGGTACAGCGTGCTCCATGGCCTATGGCTTTAGAGCATGCTTCACAGTCTGAGAGAAAAACTAATAAAGGCTAGCTTTATGTCCTGTGAAATTAAATTCAACTTATAGCCTTTTTTTTTTTTTTCTCCATTTGTTTCGCCGCCTTCCTCGCTATCCCGCCTCCTGAAATACACATACATCACAATGCACCTTTTAGATTTCTTTATCTGCTGTGCATATTTTGTTTTATGATATATTCAGTGGCCTGAGAAACAGAGAAAGCGAGCGCAGTGAATGTTATGGTCTGGTAGTAGTTTGTTGATTTATGGGTGCACAATAGGCCTTTGTAGGAACGCAGGGGCTGTAAGATATTTGTTGTACCCCTGCTGTTGTGAGAGTCATCGTTAGCTTAGGAAGAAAGTAATCAGATGGCTGTCTCTGCGGTCTAACAAACTGTCCACAGCAGCTCTGTCTATCCTTTTCTCTTTCTGCTTCTCAGCGAGTGTTGGGGCCTCCTAGCTGCAGGATGAGCCTCTGGTCCTGATCTCTGCCCTCCTCTCCCTCACTTTAGACCATTTTCTTTCCTGAGCTGTAGGAGAAACTTGGCACTAGTGCTTTGATTGTCCCCAATAACAACCTGAAATCTCCAGTGTGTAGATCAGGAACACATGTGGTAACTTTGTTTTTTTTCTCCAACCTGGACCTTATTTTCCCAAATTTTTGTGTCTAGTGACTAATGGGGACAACAATTTTTATGCCTCTGTGTTGGCGGCATTGTGTCCTCAGGCTGTCATTCCACCAGTCCTGTTCTTGTGAACACCATATCTCAAGAACGCCTGGAGGGAATTTCTTCACACTTGGTACAAACATCCGCTTGGACTCAGATGAACTGATTAGATTTTGGTGGTCAAAGGTCAAAGGTCAAAGGCCACTGTGACCTCTAGTCCATCCCATTCATTGTGACCACGATATCTTGGGAACATCTGGAAGGATTTTTTTCAAATTGGCAACAATGTCCACTTGGACTCGAGGGTGAACTGATTAGATTTTTATGGTCAAACATTGAAAGGCCACTCTGACTTCATAACTGTCCCATTCTTATGGACGTGATTCCTTAAGAACGTCTTGAGGGAATTTATTCAAACTTGTTACAAACATCCATTTGGACTTAAAGATGAGCCGATTAGATTTTGGTGGTCGAAGGTCGAGGTCTTTAATATACACATTACATGAGTCTGGTCAGACATGGACTTAAACAGCAGCTTGTTTGGTTTGGCAGATCACTACAAAAGCGAGAGTAAGATCCTTTTTTTTATTTAACCAGAAACAACTGCTTTATTGTTCTTGCTAAACTCCACTGACTTCCTCTCAGAAATGGTAATTTTATTGTCATTATTATCTTAATTCAAACTCAACAAAAATAAAACTCTTAATAAAATGAGAGTTAATAAAATGTCTTAGATGATCTTTCCACTGTTCCAACGATCATCAACACAGATTTGGTTGAAATAAACCCTTAATTCAAAGCGTTAGATGTGAAAATGTCAACAGAGAAGCTGGAGAGAGATTGGACATCCGAGAAGCAGCCACAATATTTTCACATCTACTTTTTTGAATTAAGGGTTTATTTCAACCAAGCAACAAGAGATGGTGATTGTTGGAGCAGTGGAAAAATGAGCCAAGATGTTTTTGGTAAGTTTTATTTTGTTTGTGTTAAGTTTGAATGAAGCGTATTTTCTGATGATAGAAATTACCGTTTCTGTAAAATGACTTTGGATTGGTTTTGTGAGAGCAATGAAATAGCTGTTTCTGGTTAAACAAAATGTATCTTACTCTTTTAAAAAAGGTCTTTCTCAGTAGGAATCCTTTCCATAATGTTACCAGACACTTAAATTAACAATCTCTGCTCATCAGTGGGAAAAAGAAGCAGTTTTAATGGACGTACTTCAACACTGTGCTGTTTCCCCTAAGGATTATGTTGCAGCTCAGTTTCACTTCTGACAGCTGCAGCATTCTCGCTCAATACTGGACCAATTTCAAAAATTGTTGTCCCCATTAGTCACTTGGAGACAAAAACATAGGAAAAAGGGTCCAAGTTGAAAAATAAGAAAGTTACCTTTTAAGTAAGTACCTTTTATTGTAGAGGTTTTTGTTGTTTTTTTGTTTGTTGTTGTTTTTTTTTTTGTTTGTTGCTGATACAGAAAAAGTTGCTGAACACTGTTGAAAGCCAAATTTCAACAAATACGGACTGAAATTAGGTCTTTAACAATTTCTTTTTTATAGCTTCAGTACTTTTGATACTATTGAATGTTAGTATTGTTTTAAACGAGTAGTATTGAAAAGTGTTGAAGTATTGATACTCTTGACAACCTTCTAGCAACTGAGGCACGACTCAGGACCTGACTCGGGACAGTCTAGTCTGAATATAATCAGCTGTGATCACATGGTGCATCATAATAATCCTGGCAGGAGAAAAAGAGGTTAGATGGTGAGTATGAACTGTGAAGAGCAAGCAAAGATTAAATGTGTTGCTGCTGTGCTCATTAATTGGTGGATCTTCATGCTGCTGCCAGCGTTGGTGTTCTCTCTCTATTTGGGTCTGTTTGGGTCGACCGCATCTTGGATCAGATCTAATTATCCTCATGTCTGTTTTGGCCCGGGCCTCACTGCCCTCTTTTGGGTCAGCAGGTCTCGATTTGATAACACTAATTTATGCACATGGAGCTCTGGAAGTTTTCCACAGGTCAAAATTTTGGACCTATTTCAGACCTCTAAAGTTCACTGTACAGGCCAACCAAGACTGGATTTATCAGTCCAACTGCTGGGAGTTAAAGATCTGATGATATATCAACCAGTATATGTTTCTGTTTTTATATAAATGTATTATATGGATGTTATACAAATCCCTTAAATTTAGTCGGAATTGTGATCAAAGACACTCTCTAAATGACAATAAACATATCTTTGACATGTTTGCACACTCCTAATTTTTGTTAATTGTGTTGAGAGTATCATATATCTGTGATGAACTAATATTGGCTGATAATATCAGGAGCCTAAGCCTTATTTTATTGTACTAAATCATTAGAGCACTTATGAATTAATAATTTATTTGTCAAATCTTTTTTATTTGAGCACGCTGACACATATATGAGGGCACACATATATCCATTCAAATATACATGCAGTTAGATCCCAGTATTCTCTTTTACTTTTTGGAACATACGTATATAATACTAAAAACTAAAAATATTAAATATTAAAAAACAACAACAACCTATGTGACAAAATACAAGGAAACGAAGCATCTCTTCTCCCTTTGTAGTGGTGACTTATTTCTTTTCCGGTGCATTAGGAGCAGCTTATTTGCAATGATGAGACTTTGGGATATAAAGTTTTGCTGTTTTAACATTATCAGATATTTCTAAAATAATATTGTGTGGTTCTGGTTCTGGTTGTGCTGTTCACCTGGGCACTGCTGCACCTTGTTTTCTTTAGTTCTCACAGCCTTTTCATGTTTACATTTACACGTTTATTTACTAGTATTATTCTAATGCTGTTTTATTATTGAGTATGTCAGTTTGTTCTGTCATGTTTAACAGGTTCTGAAGTGACAATAAAACATCCTTGTCCCTCTAACTGGACTTGAAGTTTTAGATATTAGTTTGAAAATATTGAACCAATAGGTCTGAACTTTGAGAGGGAAGCTGTGGAGGAGTGTGTCGTCTGCTGAAAGGCATCTGTCTTAAGAAGGGGAAATCTCAGGTTATATTCTATGTAATCTCTCTTTAAAGTAATGAAGACAGTGTAGAATGTCGATGGTTTTGCTCCAAGCTTTCTTTCCGCTGAGATCTCAGTGACCACTTCTTCCTTTCAGTTTGTTTTTATTAGAGCAGAAATACCTGGACCAATCGATTGTAAGGTGTCATATACAGTATATAAGATATTAGTTTTTCTGAGCGTGAGGAAGGTCAGAGGCATCCATCCAGACTGGAGCCTCTAAAAGTTTCTTTTGCAAATATTTACTGAGTTAATAATTTATTGCACATAAAAGAGAACTGTGACTGAGGCCGAACAATTCAATGACAAATATGGCCCGCTGCAATTTTCAAATTGCAGGTGGTGAATTATTTGTTAAAGCCAAAATAAGCTTCAAAATGTCATTTTTAAATTCATGTCCTGTAGAGACGTCCTGGCCTGTATTGTACAAAAAAGCTACAGATCCTCACAAAAATCACCCCATAATCATTTTAATGCTTTTCAAAGAAAATTAGAATAATTATGTACAAATTCCATCTAATATTGCAGTCACATCACAGGTGCATTATCAGTCAAAATAAAAAAAAGAAAAAAAATAATAAAATATTTTTTTTATGTTTAACACAAATGTTTCAGCTTTCTGGCTTCCTGATTCTGAATAATATCATGTGAATACAGATTTACTCTATTCTTAGTGAAAGTTCAAACGAAGGTGACTTTAACCACTAGGTGGTACATTAAACCCAACACATCACACTGTACAGCGCAGGTGCTCTGATGAGTGTGACTTAGCGATTTTTGTGTGAGTGATTATTTGCTGTCAGACATCCAAATGAAAAACACAAATCAGGAAATCCTAGGGAGACTGTGCTCTCTTTTTCCCTCCTCCTTCCTCTCGCTCATCTCCAAGCTCTGATCTGACGTGTAATTCCTCAGACAACATCTTGTTAAGCTGCTCCCGGAGAACAAAAACCTATGGAGGGTCTCTGCGGTGATAACGCTCAAGTGGTGCTACCTTACAGTTGCTTACATGGAGCCTTTGAAGTTGACCAGATGTGATGAATAATGCATCGCCTCCAGTGCCTCCTCCAAAGACAATATTACCTTTGGCAAACTTCCTCTGACTTCCTCCCAGAGGACAGGTGGGAGAAGTTTCACACTTTCTTTTCGTAAGTAAAGCAGCATTCGGCACACACAATTATTCTTGGAAATTCTTTTGTGTAACCCTCCTTACCGAGGATCAAAGTTTTTCTTTTTTAATTTGAGCGGTTTTAACCCTCCTGCTCTCTTTGGGCCTGAGCTAATCTTCAGATGCAGCTCGTGAAACTTCTGTGATTACGCTGCTCTCAAAAGATGCTTGACAAAAACAATCTCGGGAGCAAAAAGAACGCAGTGATCAAACACATCGCCCTACTCTGGAGTACTGAACTGAACTCTACGACTGCTGAGAGTACTTTATGTGATGCCCTTTTGTAGTATTTCACTACAGACTTGAACTTTTATTATGCTGCTCTTTCACTCCACAGCCAGAAATAAAAACCCAAAAGCATGATTCATCTTTATCTGTGCATCACGACTAATTACAGCTTTTGCTTGGCACAGTGATGTGGAAATGTCACACCATCAATCAGTTTTAAAGACACAGACATGATTGAAAATCTGCTTATTTCTCTGCCTATTCCTGTTGTTTTGCATGAAAATTGGACAGCTCCTCTACATCATTCCCGTTGCATCATTACTACGATTCCCTTTATGCCTCTCTGACATTATTAGTAGCTGCGAGTTTGTTTACTCAGCTCATCTAAACATCGCAGTTAACAAGCTTGTGTCTGTGATGTTAAAATTTGTTGTCCTTCATGGCTAATTCTCCAGCCTTTTTGATAGCAGATACCATTAGCACTGTCATTATGGCCCCTCTCAGTGTGAAGTGGGCATGAGTGTGTGTGTGTGTGTGTGTGCCCGCTGAGGTATGAGTGTGTGTACTGCCAGTCTGGCCATGCCTGTCTGCAATTACTCCCCTCAGTGGAAACATTAAAAATCTACTGCCATGGAAAGATGCCATGGCTGAGACATCCATGCCCGTACCCACGTACTACAAAGACCCTGGAGTGGGCTGGATTCGCCACATATGCATGTTCCATTCATCGACTGAGAGGCTCGGCAGATGCCAAGATGGGAATTACTACTCCAATCTGAACAAGTGGTGCAAGAATTCTGGGTTGCAGTAATGCCATGACTGCAGCTTTGGCTTCTCGCAGCTCCGTGGGTTTGTGTATGCAGGGATGTGCCAGTTTTAAAAAGCCCTTCAGATAAGAAGCACATGGGAGGCACATTGAGATCAGCTCGGAGATGATGAATAAGCTGTAGATATTCAAATGTTGTTGTCTCCGAGCCACAGAGGGGTCCGTTTAAGAGGCTTGATTTTGCGGAAAGAAAAACAACTTTCCATGTCAGCGAATGCGGTGACATCTCATCTGTTTGTATTAGCAGGCATCAAATTTTTTATCTGCTCCGATTCGTCAGATTTCATCAAAATATTTTGGTCCGTTTCCGCATTCACTCGAGAGAGCAAAGAGGCATAAATGATTAGTCTTCTATCGTTTTTATACATTCACTAGATTTGAAGCTGCCCCATAAAAAAAGCCCATTTTCAGTTCTAAGTATCTCAAAGTGTAGATACATATTGATTTTTAAAATGTTGTTTCTGTACATCGCTCCAGGCTACGGCTGTATGAAACACACCTGAGTGATGCTTGCTGCAGGTCTGTTTATGCAAAAACTGTCTAATGTAAACATATCGGAAAACACTCGTTCACTTTGGCGTGTGACAAATCCCCAGCTCTGAAATAATCTGCACAAACGCACAAACGGGATTCATTTCCCTCCTCATGACACAAAAGCCTTTTAAAAATAATATTTCTACTCAAGATGAAACGAAAAATGTCTTTGAAGAAGAAATCTGTAATAAATAAACTGTAATAAATCATAAAATGACCATGATATGTCATCAGAGATTAAGGAAATATGCCAAGTTGAAATACTCGCTTCTGTGACAACAGAGCTACAGGCACAGTGTCCTCTTTTGAAATTTCTATTCTGGCCTGTAACTTGTGTTACTGTTTGCCTGTTTCACTTTATTTAGTGTTCAAATTAATGCTGAATATTCGCTGAAAGAGCAAGTGTCTGTCTGTGAGTCGTAAGAATTCATGAATAATCTTTTAGATGGAGTAGATGTTTATAACGGTTAAATTGAGCAATATTTTAATGGGTCTGTCAGGCAGCGACTAAACTCAAACTCCTGAGTGTTAACTTTATTGTCATGTGTATTAAAAATATCAAGAAATTCTTATACTCTGGCTCTCTCTACATTAATATAACTTAATTTAATGTAATAATATATGCTGAAAAATATTTTAAAAATCAATTTCTTTGTATTCTTATATCAAATCGATCATGCTTCCTTCCTGTAAAACAAAATATGTGCTTACGTAGGCTTGAACCAAACAGTTTTAACCAATAATATCATGACATCCTTAACAACACAGAGCTAAAATTCAAGACACTTTTCTCACCCACTTTACCCACTTTTTCACTTTCAAATCAAATTCCTCCACATTATGCCCCCACCTGTCTATCTTGTTTCGCTCTGATAGATGTCATGATGATACGGAGGCTAGATAGTCTTGAAATGGCGTTTCGGTTGGACTTAAAAATCCTGCAGTGTTTATGTGCATGTTTTCTAGCTTGTAGTTTCCTTTTTCACTGCTTTTACATGCAATTTACTCTGCATCTTCACACTTTACAGCCACCACCTGTCAATAAGAGACACCTAAACACTGAGCTGAAACTAGCTATGTAACGCCATAAAGCTGAGGGGAAGCTGTACATTTAACCTGTTTCACATTACCACATTGTTTTCATATTGACGGCCATTACAGCCGCTTTCAGGATTTGCTGCTTTTCTGATAGATCACTAATCATCACTAATGAAAATATTCACTAGTTGCAGTCTGTCTTGTTTTCTGCTTCTTAAAAGCTGTTATTCTAAATTCCCTTTTTCTTTCTTTCTCAAATCTTTTTGTTGATTTTTGCACCAGTATTGTGGACAATAAACAGCAACATATCTAAGATGTCAGAATGAACTTCTCTGATTCCTGGCTCAGATACTCAATAAAAGGCTTGCAGGTTTTGTCAAAGGATTTACTGAGTCTGTACGTGAAAAAGGTTTGATGTGATTTGGCCAACTGCTATGTGAGCTGGGAAGAGCAGCTTCCACTTAAATAAAATGAGGAGTCTGGCTAATAGAGTTGTAAAGGCCAGAACAGGCTGCTTTATCAATGTGAAACTGGGTGCTGCGTGTGGTGGGACTCCAAATAAGGCCATGAGAGGTTCAGGATTAAGGATCATACCAAAATGTTCTCAATTTTGTAAAAAATGCGACGCCAGAATCTTTTAAATTTGAACAGGAGCAGAACTATGGTTGCTCTGATACCGATACCAGTTTGCCTCCGATCACGACAAAAATACAGGATTGGGTTTGGGTGAGTAGGCAACTATATGCACAATCTGATACCACGTAATGTAGTTGTCTCACAGTGGGATCTGGCCATTTCTCAGCAGCTTTCTGTACCTCAGATTCTATACAGTCAGTGGAGGAGAGAAACACAGCTTTACCACAGCATCAGATTGCGTTGCAAAATCTTGTAGCCAGCTCATGGTCAGCAGAAGCCTGTGTCAGGAGGAGGAGTGCTCCAGAGGATTGTGTCTTTTTCAATCAGTTTCTCCAGGAGTTGCTGGTCTTAGCGGAACAAACGCTCTCGCTGCAAACCTGAATGATCAAAGGTAATGTGAATACCTGGTGTATATACTGTACGTAACTTTCAGCTTCACAACAAACAACATGTCAACATATGATGGATGATGTATAATTACAAATTAACTTGCTAAGTTACAAGCTCGTCATCGTCATCATCAAGCTCATCAACCGATTCACGTCCTCTGCCCCTGTCATGTCTTCATCGTCCCCAGGATCAGAGTCTGATCAGAGCCACTGTATTGTTTAATTCTGCGCGCAGTTAACAGCAGTGCAAAAGAGGAAAAGTCCATCTTGCAACAATCCCCCAGGCCTAAGGATAAGGTGCAGTTCCTGAGTGGAGTTTGAGGTTTGTTTGTTTCTTCTGCAACTAACAGATAAAACATGGCTGATTAAGACTGTTGTCAGCGACTACTGCTATTAAGGGGCAGCCCTTGTTATTTCAGTCTTCTTTTCCTGATTTGTTCCTGGTTTTATGGGGATCCAAAGTAAACTGTGATTGCAGTCTGAACTTGAGTTCAGTAATCGGAATCAATATTGGGAATGAAAAAATGATATCGGAACATCTAAACCCAGAACATGTATGAGCATGGTTAGCGGACGCCTGCCTGTTTGCACCTATTTCAAATATCACCGGTATCTGGGTATATTTGCCAGTCAGGTGTTTGTATATGGTTGTCTGGCACACATAGAAGAAGAGTGGACCAGATCAAAAATAGTAGAATAGTTGTCAGGTCTTGGCAACCCAATTTCATGCTCCCA